>JAVBJF010000809.1:0-44321 GCA_033439095.1 Pseudococcus viburni | reverse complement strand
ACTGAATATCATTCTTGATTCATTTTTGACTTCGTTCGAATTATTTTGTAAGTACCTTATTGATACATGAATAGCTTTAAGGACTTCAATTTTCTGACATAATTCAATATCATTTTTACTCTTAGAGGCCAGTTCTCGACAGATCATTGTTACTCATTTTTCGATCAACATTTTCGTAGGAATTCAGAAAAAAATCGATTACTATTTTTATTCAAACTGAAACAAAATTCAAAAATTATAGTTCGTCTTCAACAACAAACATTTGAAGTAAAAAAGTTTAATCAATTAACTTCATTGTCTTCGACTCAAAAAACCCTCTTCACTGTTCAGTTACAAAACTCTAACTCCAATCAAGACTTTGATGTTTCCAGCACTCGGTAATGAAATCCTAAAACGATCAATGATCTAATCATCTAATACACCATCGAGCCAATCCTCGAGATCATCCGTTTTTTCATGCGATTCTTCTATCTCCAGGGATTTTATGTCGCTTTGAATATCAGCCAAAGATGGACTGGAAGGTTCTTCACGTCTGATTTCTTTTATAGAAGGAGCATATTCGAGTTCTGATTTGTTGCGTTTTCTTTGCTCCGAGCATAGTTTGGCTTCTTTGTCCATCGCACTTAATTCTTGTGTCTGGAATGAGAGAAAAAATTGGAGAACGTTTTCTCCAGGACATTCCAAAATGATTGAGAAATTTGTTACTTACAGAAATTAATTCCTTGGGTAACTGTTGCCTCTCGTAGAAAGGGATTGTTGAAAGGTCTTCGGCTAAGGTTTTCATATTCACTCTAAATATACTGGTAACTTCAGCTGTGTTGGCTGATTGCCATTCTTTTTCTGACTTAAATTGGAAGTGGCTACCCTCTGGAATATTTCAAGATATTGATTTAGTTGAAAATAAACATTTGATGTGATGTTATGGGGTAAAATAATCAAGTAGATGTAACGTACTGGAAGCTTTTACAGCTTCAAAATTTCCGTCAGAGTTGGTTTCCATTCTCAGAACTAGAGATTTCCGTATTCATTTTACAAGTTTTCTACGAAAATGCACCGAAAAATTAGAAAAATTAGTTACGAGTTTCCTAAGCACGATTTTCCTATCAGTTTGTTTTACTTTTGTTTCGCCGCCAGCGATTTTGCGGAATACACTAACAATGCGCCACTTCATTTGTGGAGGAAAGATTATGATTTTTCATAATTTTTTTTTTCAATTTTATTAAGTTGAAATTGAAAATTTTGTTTTACTTACATTTTTTGATGATTTTCGACACCAGTGCAAGGAAACTAAAGGGTCTTACGCAATCAAGGGCCGTATTCAGGTATTCATAAACGATACTGGAGTATCCCTTGACTAAGTAACAATAATTAATTGAATACATGTTTTGAGTAATATTATTGAATAGGTTACAAATTTATGATTCTTCAATGATGAATCGATACTTGAGGAGTTAAGGATCTAATTTTTTGATTCAAATTTCAAATAAGAAATTTGTATCCAAGGAGGCTCCACGTCAACTATTTCTAGAAAAATAGCTCTAAAATTCTTTACTTGGTCAAGTAGATAATATTACGTAAATTTTCGAGATATTGTTGCGAAAAGTTCAAAGTTTGACTTTAAAATTTCACACACTACAATTTATTTTCTACTCATTCTTTCTTTTCAAGAAATTTAGTTTTTTAGTTGTTTTTTTTGGTTATAACACCATTTTTAATTATGAGCACAGGAAATATCATACAAAAAAAATGTACAAAACTTGAATGATTGTAGTTACTTAATTTTGTCCAAATATTTTTTTACTTATCACTAAAAACATCAGTGAGCTATTTTTAATTTTCAATATTAAAGAAGATGAAAAATCGAACTTCGAGTTTCGACTGAAATATCTCAAAAGGTTTCTTTTTCAGAAAAAAATTGATTCTACTGTATGGAAAGGGAATTTTACGCACTACTTGTGTGGTCTATTCCTTTTTTTCTTGTATCCATAAATTTACTCAGAGCCAAAAAATTGATCAAGTGTCAAACGTTATCAAAAAATTCAACGAAAAATTTTGATTTGCTGGAATTCGTTCACCTTTTTTCTCGTAATCAACAAAAAAAATAGTATATTATTATGCAACAGGGGAGATAAAGTGATTTTCGACGAATTTTGAGGTTTATTGCCAAAACGAAGCGGGGGAAATATCTCAAAATTGTCAAAAATCATTTATCTCCCGAGTTGCATTTGTACGATATTTTTTGTCATAGAGGGAGAAAAATGCGAATTTAAGCACTCGAGCGATTGGCGAGAGGGAATGAAGTACCTAGCGTTTTTCTCCCTCCATAACGAAAAATAATTTTTCAAATAAAACAATCAGATGAAAAAATCATATTTTTTTAAAGAATTGAACAATTCTGATTGATCGCTTATATCTTTTTTTTCCAAGTCCAGATAGCATAGCATAAATGTTTTTGGAAATTATTATCAAGTTTTTATCACGTTCAAATCAAAACATCCTTTGAATTTTTTTCCCATTTTGTAATGTTAACGTTTTCGCAAAAACAAAAATTTTTCACACACTGTACCTATTGAAAATTTTTTCAAACTCTCGAAATTTTTCTCAGTTTCATATTTTTTTTACCATAATTAATTTTTTTGAACTTTTGACATTTTTAGTCAAAAAACAAAAATGATCTCTGAAATTATTCTAAATTTTTTTCGACCTTGAGATTTTTCTGATCTTTTTTTCCAATTCTGAAATTTTCTCTTAATTTTGTTTTCAGTCCTAAAAATTTTGCTCGGCTTTTTCCCGTCCCAATAATTTTACTGACATCAAAATACATACATGTATTTTCCTTTCCTGTCCCTGTTATTCTACGGTATACAGGCGCAATCTCATCATCAATCAAATGAGAAAATTATACGTCCAAAATGTGGAACACTTTTTTGAAATTTGAAACGATAATTTGTATTGGTGACAGCTTTTATTTTTATAAATTGGAAGAAATAGAAAAAAAAAATATAAATTTGGAAAAAATTTCGAGAGAATTTCAATTTAGAAAAAAATGAATGTTTCTGTAAAAATCCGAGTTTGGAAAACGGGAAATTTTTCTGTTTTCATTTTTAATGAAAAAAATTTTTACTTTTGTTTTTTTTTGAAAGTCGAAACGCAAATAAGTACGTGGTAGGTAAGTAATTAAATATAATAATGAAAATTCTAAAAATTTATTAAATGAAAAATAGAAAATGAGCGAAATGTCATTTTTTTACCTGGGGTAAAAAATGAACAGTCAGTCATTCTCATTATTTCATAAGGTCATGATCACCTGACACATAAATAAAAAAAAGACAAGTTTTATCTATATTTTTTTTTAGAAAACGTCAGCGTTAGCTCTTTTTAATGTTTAAATTATAAAAATTTTCTCAAGATAGAAATCTTGAACTTTTTGTGCCCTAAAGATTTCATTTACAAAATTTGTGCCCCACATTCCTCTCACAAGTCTGTAAGTTCGTATAGATTTGAAAATTGATTTGATTTACTTACATTTTTGCTGCTAAATAAATTAAAAATTGCTCAAAAAAATCAAAACGAAAAAAATTGGGTTTTTCCTCTAATAACGTCAGTTGGAAAATGTTTTTCCTTTTTCATTAATGGTTTTCAATTTCATTACGTTTTTCAAACCCTGGTAAAAAAATTCGAATTTCAAAAAAAATAAAGCAAAAAACAGTTCAGTTCAAAATAAATGAATTCGAAAATAAATAAAGATGAAATTTGATTGAAGAAAAATCTTAGAGTTGAACAAACTGTAGCAGTAGCGAAATTTGTAGACCTGAAAAAATACAAAGAAAACTTTCATCTCGAAAAAATTTTGGAGTTGATTAAAATTTGAGGGAAATATCAGTGTCAACTGTCAAGGTCAAGTGTCAATGTTCGAGAAAAGAAAATACTAGAAATTAGAAAAACGAAAAAAAAATTAAAACCTTGAAGAGTTGTTGTTGTTGATGAAAAATAAAAATGAACGTAGTTGAACGGCCTTATTCATGATTCGGTACTCGAGTGGCGCATCGTTAGTGTATTTCGTAAAATTGCGTGCCGCCAATGAAGAGAATTGAACAACGCAGTCTCAAAGTAAGAACGATTTTCCACCTTTTTAACGATAAGTACTCGCGGGGGTCACGACGAGAGATAGGGAACTGAAGCGTGACGTCAAAAAAATGTTGTTGTTATTGGCTCCAGTTTGTAGACAGTCTCATTTGGTCCCAACCAAAAATATTTTACATTGGATCAAATGAGAAAATTCAAATTTTCGGATTCAAATTTTTTAAAATTTAACGCAGGAATAATGTTGAAAAAATAGTATGTTAAAGAGGAATGTTTCTTCTCTAACATATTCATGTTTCGAAAAAATCGCAGCGTTGAATATGGAGAAAATTGAACTTGAAAATTTTCAATTTCTCATTTGATCCAATGGGAAGCCATTTTCAGTTGGGACCAAATGAGATTGTTTACTTACGCACACACTCGCGGCGTTTACTCAGTTTTCACGCACACAAACGTCCGCTTCAGTTCCCTATCGTCTTATCCTTATCATAATTTTCTCCGAGTCCAGTTACATAATTTTAGCAGTTTCGGTTTTCGGTGATCTTTTAATGCACTTTTCAGGTGCATTTTAGTTTATAATTTGCATTTAGTTTTAAAATTATTATGTGTGTTGTTACCGTTTATTGAAGAAGATCCAAGAGTTTAAATTCCGTCATGTTTGGTCGTCTTGTAAGTTTGCATTTCGTTTTAATCTGTAGTCGTTTTATAGACGATGTATTTTTCTACGGTATCAATAATGTTATCATTTTTTCAGTTTTCTTTCGGTATCGGTGTCTATGTGGGTGTTTACGTAGCTCAAAATTATGAAGTAAGTATCGTTAACACGTCTGTACTTTCCTTACTTTTATCGTACGACATGTTCAACATTTTTTCCTTGGGATTTCAGATCCAGAAACTCGATGATCCTCAGAAAATCTTCGAAAAAATTAAAACTGTAATAGAAGATACGATGACTAGTGATCCGAAGAAAAAATGATTCTGAATACGTGTTTGTTAAATTACTTCTTTATGTATTTAGAGTTCGTTGTCGATTTTCCATCTTGAAGCAATGTAATGCTTTATTATAGTTGCTTTAGTCATTATGATAATTTTCTCGTTTGGTATAGCTCTCTGAGAATGTGATCTTTACGAACACTTTATCGGTGGTGTAGTGTAAATTAAACATAAGACGTCGTGTAAAATAATTATTATTACATTTTAAGTTATGCTATACCTTACAAATAAAAATATACAAACGAATGATAAAAAAATCAGTGATTAACGAATCATAAATAAGATAATCCACCGCCGGAGTACTCTATTCGTATTTGAGGTTCTGCAAATGCTAGCCAGTCCGAGGCATGAGTCGGCAGTAATCCTAATGATTGACATTTGTACAGTGCTACTCCAACGTTAACAATGTTACCGATAAAATATACGATCTTCTGACTAGCTGCGTGTTTTCCCTCGATCATTTTGAACGCTGAAAATGCGTAAGTAAATTAATCACCGTCGTCTGATTATGGATATCTAATCGGAGGTAGAAAGGCATAGGAGATTACGTACCTTGATGAACTGTGAATAAGGCTTTAACCGAACGTATAATTATCATCCCTATCATCATAATTGGAAAGATAGATATCGAATTACCGGCCATATATACTAAGAACATATTCATTGGAACCTAAATATAACATTTTAGTTACTAGCGAAATTTTTCGTCATCTTACCGATTCTAATTAAACGTGTATTACTTGTTTTATAGGTCCGAGTGCCAAATCCCATGATTTCTTGATGATCAATCGAGCTGAATCGTTTTCTCTGGCAGTTTCGATTTGGTTGTTTCCAATGGACGAATTGTATCCTGGTGGCGAAGGTAGTTCAGATCTTTCGCCACGAGTCCTAAAATGTGGTAAATTATATAATATAATCCATTTCCTGATTGTATAGAAGTGAAAAATGGCACATCGTTTTACCTGGTTGAAAAATCCAAAGACCACTTCTGTACGTTTTCATCTAATTTGGTAACCGTACCCGACATCTTGAAAGTTTAGAAATTCGACGATTTGTTAATTTATACGATAATTAACACATTTAATAACTATTTTTTTGCTAAATTACTCGAAAAGTTCGCTCTATGATAACACAAATTGTTTTATCATCGATTTTCACATAACGAACGAAAAAGGCAGAAGGATTCACAATTCACAAATCATTTCGTTCGTTAATTCTGAAAAAAAATGTTTCGCTTTAGAAGTGGACACACTGTTTTAACTATCAAAACAAATCATAGAGTACGCTGCATAATTATTTTTCATTCTAGTTTCAAGTTTCAACTTCAACGTTTCTTTCTTTTCAACTTTCAGTTTCAATGTAAACATTCAGTTTTCATTATCAATTTCAATCATTTTCCATTTCTCCGGCGTGTTTTGTGAATATTTTCATGTTAAATACCAAAATTCACGAATTAAAATATAATTTTATCGTCAAGCAATGGCTAATAATTTGCGCGACGAAGATGTGATAAAAATTTGTTTAGATCTGCTATCGCAGTTGACATCTCCGGCAAAGAAATCAACCGTAGCAGAGTCTCAGGTGAAAAATTTCGAAGAAGTTTTGCAGTCCAACTTAAATGATGTTAGGAGTTCTTCCGAGTTCGGTTCTCTGAAAATCAAAGATGGACCGGAATTTTCTTGGATTATTAAAGATGCAAAGTTAGTAATTTATAATTACACCTCCTCTCTAGTTGTATTCATCTAAATCTCAACATCTTTCTAGAAGTCGAATAAGATGGCATTTTGTATGCACTTGTTTGCAATTACTGGAAACGATTTGTCGTATTTTACATCAGTCTCGAGATGAGAAAGCAAAACTGCTGAGTATTTCGCAGAAGAAAGTTCTGGAAAATAGTTTTCAATTCGTTATACCCTTAGCTGTGCTCCCTTACTTACTACCAGGAGTTGGTATATCACCGGAAGCTAAGGGTAAACATATCAAGAATCTAAGTGCTGAAAACTTGAAGGATTTTGCTGTAAGTTGCAATTGTATTTAATCTGTGCTATTATCGATACCTCTTGTAATGAAATTTCGTTGAAATTTTTCAGAAATACAGACGGTTATGTTTCGTAGTAGATAGCATTTTAAAATTGAGAGAAAATAACATTTTTCACGAAATAATCACTTCCAAATATCTCGAAGACGTTCTGGCTGCTCTCTTGCAACTATCTTTCGCGCCAACTAAGAAACCTACCTCAGATGACAGCACTTTCAAGGGTTTAGATCACGTCGACGATGATTTTGAAGTAACGGAAATGTCATTTACTGTATGGAATAAACTGCAATCAAATAAGAAGAAATATAAGAATCAGTTATTGGCCATTCAACAACAAACTTACCGTTCGCTAGTTATTAGAAAGTATATGGTTTTATTCGATGCTAAAGTAAGCAATTTCATTTTTATTTTTTAAAAATAATTGCGAAAGATTTCAACTTCTTGTTCGTTTATAGAAAACACCTCGTTGGATGAAGCAAAATTTGACCAAGATGTTGACCGATATTATTTTAGAAGACGGTGGCGTCGTAGCTTTAATTCGAGCCGTAGTCGAGGTTGATTCTGATTCACCGTTGCAGTGGTCTCATTGTGATGTGGTTGCTCGACTAATTTCCCACACAGCTTTAAATTTGGACAAAGATAGTTTAAAGTTATTAGTTCCTCAAGTAAGATATTACTCATGGAACTATGTCCATGCTATTTTTCGTCATTTTGACAGTAATTTTTCATTCTAGATTTTCAAAATATTACGAGCCAGTCGAAAACAACCATACGAAGTGGTCTATCTTTGTGTGATCAATTTAGCTGTGAAGCAGATGTTTTCCACAAATTCTGCAGCAAGTATGGAAATTATTTTGAACGATGTCCTCGATCCTCTAAAACAAATCGAGCAATCAAGTGAAGATCAAATTAGTTCATCAATCGAAGAAATGTACAATTTATGTATTTTCCCGACTAATACGTGCAGTGCTATGCAAATCGACATCATATTATCAGTGATCTGTGTTTTATTCCGGATTCACTGTAAAATCAAAGTGATATTTTTCCCAATTGGCTATTTACATTTTTATACGACTTGGTTGCTAATTTTTTGTATTTTCAGGACAGCGTATCTCATTTGAAATCCTCCGTTAAAGAATTACTTGGCAAGTTTTTCTTGGACGCGGAACAAGATAATTTAATAGCGGCGTTTGATTGTATAATTTTCAACGAGCTACATACAGAAATCGTTCAAGTCTCTCAAAAATGTAAATTCATATTTTCTACCAATGGAGGAGTTACTGTTCTCAATGAGGGAAGTGACGATGGTCAATTGGAAAATGGAGTTATACTTTTGGATTTAATCAAAGTACGTAATATTCTTTTCACTTTATAATTTCAGTTTACCCGTTTCTATTTCATCGATTTCTTTTCGTAGAATGTACAAAATAATGATCGAACGGTGAATGCATTATTTATCTATTTACTGAGAAAATTCATTGCATTGGATAGCGAAAATCACGGAGAGAAACGTCTGATAGCAATGCTTCTATTGACGGACTTATCTCAAAATCAAACAACTTTGAGGTAATCAAACTCGATTATCCTTATCCTTGAGCAATCATTTTTTAAATTCGTGGTAATTTAATTTCCAGGCAAATTTTGAAGAATTCAGAAAACATTATACAATTTATAAAAGACTTGCTGGTTATGAATTCATCTCAGGACACCAATTATGATATCATCTGTGTATGTTTAACTTTCCTTACCATGGTTCTGTACGATTTAAAAAAGAAAATAGACGTAGATTGGAAACCACTGGATGAATTACGAGCACCTTTAGAAAATCTGAAAAAGAGTAACTCTCCTGAAGTGAAAATCTTGGCCGATGAGGCACGTTGTTAATTATATACCATCTTCGAATATTGTCAACTTACTAAAGAATGTTTTCCGCAGGTGTACAATTTAATTGTGACTCGTTCCTTAATCGGCTCGACTGAAAGTACAAACGATAAAAAACTCATCGAAGAAATTCCTAGTGCTTGCGAAGAAGCGTTCGAAAACGCTTGTGATGAATTGTTACCAGTTCGAGCACACGGTGTAATGGAGCTGATATCGTTACTCAACAAGAGAGATACCGAAACTTTGGCCAAAATTGATAAAATATTGTGTCTATTTCAAGTACGTCTTTTTCACCTAAAGTTATCAACTTCGTAGTATATTTTCAATATTTTATCGTTTATTTTTGTAGGAAAATTTGAAAGACGCGGACAGTTATTTATATCTGCGAGCAATCGAAGGTCTTTCCACTATCGCTCTGTTGAAACCTGATAAAATATTGTCATTTTTATGTGAAGAATTCATCTCGTGTGAAAGTCCAGAAACGCGGCTCAAATTGGGAGAAATTTTAATGCGAACTGTCAAATTATTAAGTAAGTTCAATCTTTCGACTTGAACTGGTTAAATTTTATCTTGAATTAATCAATTTATATATTACAGAGGATTTCGTGCCAAATTATAAGCATTTATTGATAAATTGCTTTTTGAATGGAGCCAAGAGCTCTGACCATCTTATCAGAGCGTCTAGTTTATCAAATCTTGGAGAAGTTTGCCTCATGTTGAAATACAATATCGAAGATGTGATTCACGAAGTACGTGAGGCTTCCTCCCCTCCTCAGGGCTTAATATCTGAAAATCGTAGAAAATTAATTTCTTATTATGTTCTGTAGATTTTATATTGTGCTAGAAATATCGCCTTGAATGATCATAATCCGGAAGCCAGACGAGCTGGCGTTTTTCTCATTTCGTCTATTCTTCGAGGACTCGAAACGTACATGTTCAAAGTGAGTATTCATTGAAATTTATTTGATAATTTATCGTGGTACTGATTGAACGCATACTTCTAGATTTTAGAACCAGTGCTGTTGGACTTGTATAAAACATTGCAGAAGATCCATCAGATCGATGAAGATGAGGTCACTCGAGTACACGCCAAAATCTCGTTGGATATTTTGAATGAAAACACAAAGCAATTTTTCAATCCGAAACCGAGTTTTGAGAAAAAAATACACGTTCTGGATCAATTTTAGATGCCCTTTTTCACAAAAGTAGGTGTATTTCGTTTTAAAGTTATTCGTACCAAATAAATATGACAACTGTCGCGGGTTTTGATTTATGTATTGTAAAACAGGTAATAAGTATAAATTATAGGAAGTTTATATACTTAGGTACAAAAGAAAAAAAAAGTTGAAAAAAAATACAAAAGAAAGGTAATATTTCCGTATTACATTATCGTTTCTTTAATATCACCAAAATTCATCGGAATCGTAACCGCTTTGATTATCCTTCATGTTTTCGGTTTTCATCAAGGAAGTGTAACTCCTGTAAACGATGAATCGATGTTTAATCCAATCAAAAAAATTCCTAAGAAAATGATTATAACGAAATTACAAAACCGTTACCTCAATTCGGCTTCCTCTTTCTTTTTCTTTTCTTCAACCTTTTCTTTTTCTTTCTGTTCCCTAAGCTGTTTCTTTTTTTCAGCACGTTCTTCGGCATCTCGCCTTTCACGTTGTTCGCGTAAATCTCCCTGTTCTTCCCTTTTCGTCTTTTCTAGTCTGTTAATGACTGGATTTTGTTTTTCTACTTTAACTTTATAAACCTGCCGAATAATTTTGAACGAGTAATGATTTGTATCATCCTTTGCACGACTATCAATACTGTCTAGAGGTTAGTTACTTCGTTATCGTTGAAAAAAGCGACCTGGCCGACTTCCATACCAGCTGTTTTTTTCAAATTAGCCCACATCGTATATACAACCTCGACTTCGCCGAGCTTATGGCCTTGGATACTATTAGCTTTGACTAGCTGACAAGCGTCGTCTATCACTTGCTGTGGCACATCTTTGATAGTTTGACCCTTATAGCAGAAAAATATATTGTAAATGAGATGATTCGTGTTACACGAGATGGTAAATGTGTAATCTACATACCGGATGCAGTCTCAGGTAAACATGAGCTGAAGATAGTTTATCGACGTGAAACCATACGTCTTCCGGCCAGCCCCATTTAATGAGTTCTTCATCTGTAAAGATTATCACAATTTAGATGTACTCGTGTAAAAACGTTCGACCAGAGACTTACTTTCATATTTATCTTTGCCCATGAAGTACGTGGCCGGTGGGGTTACGGCTGAAAAAGAAACAATGGTTATGATTTGTTATGTATAGAGTTGAAATTTCAGATGAGATACGTACCATTGTTGGTAAAATAGAACACCATTTTTGTTAAATGAGAAAATCATGCGATTTGAAGACATACGGTGAATGGTGAAATGATAACGAGAGATATCGGAATGTTGTGTATAATTTTGTAATAGATTTGTAAATTCAAATTGAGGCATGTTTTCAAAGTGTTGTACAAAAAAAGGTGTTTTATGATTCAAAGCGCTCCTATTGGCGGAAATAGAAACCAACTTTCTTTTTTTCTTGAATCAACAACAGCGCTATCTATTGTGGTATTAATCGATCAGAAGCATGAAGCGAGAAAAACAGAGTAAAATCAATGTATCCTTTCCGCCTCCGGGAGGGGACGGATGAATCATGAATTATGAATGACATCATCCCCTTTTGTACACATTTCTGCTTGTTGATTTGTGAAATTTATTTTAATTCGGCTTTTTCATCGGCGGCCATTTTATTAGTCATTTCTTTTCCATTTCTTGCGTGTTTCGCATCTCGTTAGCGTCGGTTTTGGTTTTTAAGATCGAAATTTATGTAATAATTTAAATTTTTTTAGTATTTTAATTAATTTTTCATTTCGACTCATTGTAGCCATTTTCCGAATTCATTTATTTGCGTTTCGCCGGGTTATTTGAGCTATGTCTCATCCTCTATGAAAATTGTAAGTATTTGCCGAGGCACTTAGGCACCCATTTGCTGGCGGCTTTTGATTTTATTCTATATTACTCATATTAGGTACATTTTTGTTCAATAATTTGGTAATCGTCAGTTTAATAATTCAGTGTTTAAATCAGTGTTCAAAACCGCCAGAACCAAAACCCACCAGAACCACTTTATTTTCGATTTTTCAAATGAGAACCAGGACCAATTGGAACCGGTTCCAAGAGGTGTTGAAATATTCCCAAAAAAGACCAAAACGAACCAATTCAGCAGGGAAAAAGAGAAATTCCCAATTGGGAGAACCATAAGAAATTCTGAAGCTTGTAAATTAACAGAACCACCAGAACAAGCATAAGTATTTTGAGATAAAAACCACCACCAACAGGAACCATTTCAATAAATTTCTAATCGATACAAGAACAACCACCACCAATTTGTGAATCGGTTCCAATTGGTTCTAAAAAAATTTTAAGCAATTGAATAGGCACCTTTCTTTAATCTTTATATGAAGTATGTACTTAGTGTATTTCAATTTGGCGGAGGATGACGGAATGTAATATTCAATTCATATTTTCGTAGTTTTGTATTTTTGAATTTTTTTCCTTCTTTTGGCGTGTTCCATGTCAACTCGAGCAGGTTTTGATCTTAGGTCTTCCTATTTTTCTCAAAATTTATTTACAGGTTTCCCTAAATGGTACAATCGAGGAATCATTGTCATTTCGATCAAAATCCTTTAGGAGGGTGGGAGAGCCGGGAGCCCACGTAATTTTCATACAATTATGATTTTTTGTGAAACGACTCAACTTTGAAGGTTCATATCTCGAGATTGGTAAAGTCCAAGAAGAATCTGTTTGCACATTTTTGTAAACAATTGAAAGGAAATTGAAAATAATGGATGATCACATTTTGAAAAGTTCAAAGTTTAACCTCCATAATTAAAGTTCAACTTTCATGATGAATATAAAAGATAAAGATGTGGGCCACCATTTAAAAATCTGAAAAAATTACAGCAAGGAGAAATTTTCATGCTGTCAAATAATTACGTTTCAAGATGGGATCTGAACACCCCAAGGGGGAACAGGGATTTCCAAATCTGGTCAAAATTCAAAAAAATGGAAAAACCAAAGTACCTTACATATCAATTTTGAATTTTTTCTAATTGATTGAAAATTGAAAAAATAAATTGAAAGACCGAATGGAACCGGGAGAACCGGGACCAATTGAAACGGTCTCTAATTTTGGGAACCACCACCAGAACAATATGATGAAATTTTTCGAAACAGAACCCAAAACTAGAACCGTTTGCAAAAAATAAAAAACCAGAACCATTTCAAGATCAGAATCACAAATTACAAAAACTGAAAATATCAGAACCAAACAGAACCGTTTCAGACAATTGTCAAAAACCAATTCAAAAACCAGAACCAGGAACCATTTAATAATAACGCATCCCAAAACCACAACCACCACCACCAATTGAACTTCAATCGGTTTTGAACACTGGTTTAAATCTTGGGTAGTTTGAAATTCGAATATAAAAGCAACAGCCTGTTTGGAAAACACGTGTTCGTAATTTTTATTTGTGTCAATAACTGACCAAATGACCAGATTTGTGGTTAAAATTAAGTTGCGATGCGATATTTATGCTCAATATCTGCAATGCTATTAATTCACCGAGTTCAGGGCTGCTATTCCTCAAATGCGTTATCGACTTTGGCCAAAAAAATACGCCTCCCCGTTGCTATTCTTGAAATGCTTAGCTGAGCTTATGCGGGGTCCACACGCTTCAATTTTACTGGAACCAGTATGATCAAATAGCTTGAATCAAGTAAACTTGAACATACTTGACTCGTCTGTACCAATTTGTTTCAACTGCAGATTTTTGGAATCAAGTGGTGAACAGCGGAAAGTAAAGTTGAAAATTTTCAACTTTATTTGTCACTTGATTCAACTTGACTGCATTTTAACCAATAGGAATAAAGATTTTGTGAGAAATATTTGGCTATGTTTTGGTACAGTTGATTTTAATTGGTTGATGTATTAAAAAATAGAAACGATTTAGAAATAAACAAACAATTCCTTTGAACTGATAAAAATTTGATTCAAGCTACTTGATCACACTGGTTCTAGTAAAATTGAAAACGATTGAAGCGTGTGGACCCCGCTTTACGCGGCGTAATGGGCATTAGCAGTACGCCAGGTACGCCGCTAACACCTTATAAAATATGGCTTTAGAGGCGTACATGGCGTAGAGGGATAATGTTTTTGGAACTTTCTCATGATTTTGTATGCATTTTTCATAATTTTTGTTTATTTTCGGAATTATTTAGTTATTTATTGCGTTTTCGCAAAATTTTACAGCATTTTCATAGGATTCTGGTGACACGTCGTTCAAAAATTTTACGAAATTCAGGAATACAAGTTTTAAGGTAAAGCCCACAACGCCTCCGAGGTGTCATTTTTTACTTCACGGGTTACGCTCAGAACGCCAATAACGCATTTGAGGAATAGCAGCCCTGGTCACATTTTTTTCCAAATTGAGTTGTTGTCGAATACCGTTACCTATGCCTTGTAGCGTACTGCCATCTATATGATCTACATGTACATTATTCCCATTATCTTGTAAGCTCGTTTCTCGTATTACCTATACCACGATTATTCAGTATTCATGTAATTGTACTGTATGTACGTATTAAACGTTTATCTACGCTACGCGTCTCACAAGTGGCGACCGTGACAAAGCGAATTTTTATTCAAGAAAGTTCGTGTGTGATTTGTAAAAATATCGAATTTTTGCAGCTTTTAAGCTACATTTTTACCTCGTTTTAATTCGTGAACTGCAATCATTCGTTTTTGCGGGTTTTTTGAAGTTCCTCACAGTGTTAAAACTGTGCCATATTTCGTACCCAGTTCCAGTCTAAACCTCAATATGACGGAGAAGACAGATCCACCTAATAGCGCCGTGAAACTTCGTATTACCGCCTTCAGTGAAAGTTCACCAGATCTTTGGTTTGCTACAGCCGAAGCCCTCTTCGATGCGTATAAATTCAACGATGAAAAAATCAGGTATTCTCATTTGTTACAATGTCTCGACATGAACCATATTGAGCGTATCTCAACTATCATCTCGGATAAAACAACTAAAACTCCGTATACAGACGCCAAAGGGAAATTATTGAAAGCGTATGGCGATGACGAGGAAAAAAAACTGCAGAAGCTGATTAATAGTACCGTAATAACCGAGACCAAACCCACCCTAATTTTGGAGAGAATTCAGCGTCTAGCTGGCACAGCATTCTCGGAGGGTGCTATTAAAGAAATGTTTTTGTCTCGTACAGGGATGGAAAACCTTTATAAAAAAATAAAGGTTTTCGGTTTGGGTAAAGGTTTTCTTGAAAAAATGAAGGTTAAGGGTTCTAAGGTTTTTCAATTTTTAGAATAAAGGTTAGGGGTTCTTGGTTACTGGTTGCCCGGAAGGTAAGGGTTCCGGGTTAAGGTTCCGGTTAGGGTTTTGGGGGTTTTAAAAAAAAAATTCTCATTTGATTAGGGTCATTCGGGCAAAAAATTTTATTGTTGTGATGTAAAAAACGTCAGAAAATCCAATAAAATTGATCCCAGGTCTTGAAAATCATTTCTTAGGAAGATATGGACGTTTGAAGTTGAATGATCAATATTCAATTGCTCACTGTTCATTATATATTCCTACCTATGTCATAAAACTTACAAAATATTCCTAAAAATCAATTTTAAAAAAAAAGGTTAGTTTCAGTATCACAAAAATCTGAACTGCTTGCAGAAAAAACCCTAAAAAAACTGAAAAATTGAAACCTCAAAACCCGAAACCCTTAAACCAAAACCCAAACAAATTTTTAGGGTTAAGGGTTTTAGGTTATTCATTTCCAAATTCATTTAGGTTATGGGTTAGGGTTTTTTTCGCTAGTTTTTATAAGGGTTAAGGGTTCTAGTTATTTTTCAAAGCAAAAATAAAGGTTTTTTAGGGGTTAAGGTTCCAGAACCGGTTCCAGTTCCGGTTTCCATCCCTGGTCTCGTATACCAGTAGAAACTCGCATATCGTTAACGTCTTCACTCAGCTTACCTATAGCTGATCTTGCTCAACAAGCCGATACTACGATGGAGTTACAAAAATGCGCTGTGGCCTAATTAAATCGATGCCATTGTCTCAACAGTCGATTTTTGCCGCCAACTATGGTACATCAGCCGTACCTACACCATCTACTCAAGGTCTTATCCTACCTACACCACCTGCTCAAGTCAACCTACCTATTAACGCCACCCAACCTACTAGTGTGACGGAAACCTTATTAATATCGGCGATTACTTCGATGACTGAGCTAACAAAGCAAGTCGCAGCTTTGGTGACAGATAATAGACGTCTGCGTGATCAGTCTCAAGGTGGTTATAGGAGTAGGAGTAAATCGAGGAAGTCATCTCCGTCTCCATATCTTAGCAGCCCAGATTTACGCGATGGTGTATGCTGGTATCACCAGAAATTTGGTGATCGTGCCAAAAAATGTTACCATCAGTGTTTGAAATATGACGCTGAGAAGTTTTTATGAGTCGGAGGGCTGAGTCAGCGGCGCAACAGTCCTCCGCCTCCACCTCCACCAATTCCAACTCGTCGCGACTATTTATAAAAGAGAAAAAATCAGGTGTCTTGTTTTTAGTCGACACTGGCTCAGACGTATCAGCGCTACCAATTAGTTATCTACCAAATCGGCCTACAAGTAACGAATACTGCCTAGCTGCTGTTAATGGGACAGCTATTGGAACTTATGGCACTGAAGTTGGAACTTTGGATTTGGGCTTACTTCGCAAGTATTCATGGAATTTTATCGTTGCTGACATTACTACGCCTATATTGGGAGCCGATTTTTTATCTTATTTTCACCTTCTACCTGATTTGAAGCGAAAACGACTATTTGATGGTAGAACCCTTCTTAGTGCTATGTGTGAAAATGATAATTCGCCCCAGTGGAGCATCAGTTTGATTCAAGAGTTCGTTGAAGGTGAAATTGGGGAACTGTTGAAAAAATTTCCATCTATATTAAAACCGCCTCAGTACCACTCAAACCCACCACATGATGTCGAACATTTTATCGAAACCGAAGGTCCGCCAATTTATCAGAAACCTCGCCGGATGAGACAAAAAGTTGCCAATGGTGTTCGTACAGCTATGAATAAGGACATCGCGAGTGGCCTATGCAGTCATTCAAAGTCACAGTGGGCCTCACCAGTGGTACCTATTGAAAAAAATGGTGAAATTCGTATTGCCGGCGATTATAGGTTATTATACTCGCCCACTTTACCTGATAGGTACTAGAGATGAGCACGATGCCGCTAGTAGTCAATAAAACGCGCGTAGCGGTAGCAGGCATCGTGATTACAACTACTTTTTTGTAATCATGACTACTTCCCAAGCGATGCCGCTACTACGCCACTTTTATCGGCGATGCCTACGATGCCGATATTGCCGATACTTGCGATACTAACGTTGACGCATCGCAGATAGCCAGTCATTTGCATGAGTCATTGTAGGTGAAGTCAATTGCAATACCCTAGCATTTTCTCATTATGGCGATTCTGGCGATTCTTGGGATGCCAGCGATGCTTGAAATCGGCATCGTACGATGCCGCTACTAGCGATGCCGAATTAAAACCAGTATCGTCGCTACTGCGCCGACCCTAGAAGCGGCATCATGCTCATCTCTAATAGGTACCCTCTGCCCGATATGAGGGATTCAATATCGCGTTTATTAGGTAAAAAATATTTTTCTAATTTAGATTTAATTCGTGCTTATTTTAACATACCTATCTATAAAAAACATCGTTGCAAAACCGCTCTGTCCAGTTGTGTGGTTTTTTTTTAGTATAATAGAATGCCACTAGGTCTCCGGAATGCGCCTGCCACATTCCAACGTTTTATTCATTCCATTTTTGGTGATCTGCCTTTTGTTTTTATTTATTTAGATGATATCTGAGCGTTTAGCAAAATATGGCCTTAGCTTAAATATTAAAAAGTCGAATTTTTGTGCTTCTGAAGTTTGTTTTTTAGGTCATACAGTTACCAAGATGGGTAAACCTACTGAAGAACGACTGAAATACCTACACAATTTAAAACGACCTAAAACCATCGAAGCTTTACGTAGTGTAATTGGCACGTTGAATTTTTATCGCGACTTCAAGCGTCAAGCAGCTGAGGTACTGGCACCATTGAATAATGTACTCAAAGGCAAAACAAAGCGAAAAGATAGTACACCAGTCAATTGGACGCTGGAATTAATTAAAGTATTTGATTCTGCCACGGAGTTATTTTCATCCTTCACCTTACTGCATTATCCATGTGAAGATTTGACTCTTGTACTGTCTGCTGATGCATCTGGCATTGCAGTTGGTGCCTCCTTGGATCAGGTCTTGCCTGATGGTACTCGTGAGCCTCTGGGTTTTTTCTCTCGTAAATTGGACGAACGAGAGCAACTGTGGCCTACTTACGATAGAGAGTTGCATGCCCTATACTCCGCAGTCGAACATTTCGAGCATCTGGTGGAAGGCAGACAATTAATTCTTGTGACCGACCACAAGCCACTACTGTCAATTTTCCAGACTCAGAAGCGAATCAAACTGCAACACCGATCTCGTCAGGCCCAATATATCTCTCAGTTTACCACTGAAATTGTCCACATTTCTGGTTTGTACAACGTTGTCGCCAATCTACTCAGTCGCCCATCTACTCAGTCGCCCAGAAATTGACTCCATTGAGGTTACCGACTTTAATTTTACACTTCGTTCACTGTATGAGGCTCAGTTAGCGGATGACGAAGTAGAAAATATATCCGCCAAAATGGTTTTAGGGACCATATCATCGGGGAAATACTAGATGAATCTGGCAATAAGGTGTTATGCTCGGTATTTAATGGCGAATACCGCCCAATCGTTCCCAAGCTGCTGCGCCAATTATTTTATAAAAAAATCCATGATGTTGCCCATCCAGGATTGAAAGCGACTCAACGCCTAATCAGCAAGCGATACTTTTGGCCAGGAATAAAAAAATATATACGAATTTGGCATCGTACCTGCCCTGATTGTCAAAAAAACAAAACCACTCGCCATTCTAGAGGTCCAATTGGGAAATTTCCACCCAGTGATCGCACTTACACATGGATATTGTTGTACTAAAACCGGATAATGGCCATCGATACCTTTGTACATTCATTGATCAAGCTACACGTTGGGTAGAAGCAGTTCCCCTTCGCGAAATGGATGCAATTTCAGTCGCCCGCGCATTTGTCGAGACTTGGGTAGCACGTTTTGGGGTTCCTATTTACCTTACAACAGATCGAGGATCACAATTTACTTCTGACCTATTTCGCGAGTTATCAGTTCTGCTGGGGTCGCATCAATTGAAAACAACTGCTTATAACCCTAGAGCAAACGGAGCTGTTGAGAGAATACATCGCCGATTAAAGGATGCTCTCAAATGCCGTGGTCGTGAGTGGTTGGAGGTATTACCTGCCGTTTTATTGGGGCTGAGATCCGCACCACGTGATGAAACCGGATTCTCTTGTGCCGAGATGACGTTTGGCACAACCCTAAGGCTACCAGGTGAAATTTTCGAGAACTCACCGGAGGTAAAGGATAGCCATGGTTACGTGAAGCAGCTACGCCAAGCCTTTAGATTGATACGCCCAGCACCCTTTGCTTAGAAATCCAATACCAAGGTTTTTATACATCTGGATTTACATACGTGCGATAGAGTATATGTACGACAGGATAAAGTTCGAGCTCTGTTAGAAGCGCCCTACAGAGGCCCTTATTTAGTAATTAAACGTATTCCCAAATGGTACTGAATCGAGGTTGATGGCAAGAATCAGGATGTCAATATAGATCGACTCAAACCTGCCTACATACTTGCGGATACGTGTGTAGATACTCCTATCGTTGAAGGTAAAAATGAGGTGAAAATTTCTCTTGATAATAATGTTAATTTGAGTAATTTAACGACTCGTAATACTAAGCTTAATAGGCGATCTGTTTACATTCCCAGAAACCCTCCTCCAGTCAACCTTGTTAATGTTCCTCTTCCTCTTCCTCCATCTCCTATTCCGGTGGCAGGAAATTCTGGCAATGGTATTTTGCGAAATCATGGGAGGGTGATGCGTAGTGGAAGAACGGTTAAGCAACCAGTTAGATTTTGTTGTTGATTTTTGTTTTTCGTATTCATCTTACTTGAGAGTTTTTAAGATTCATTCTCAATTGTTGTGTTTTATCTATTTAATTATTCTATCATATGATTTTATCTTATTACTTTGAGCCATAAGCTTAATTTGATTTCTTAAGTTACCATTAGTTTTAAGTTTTATTCTAAAAAAATTTTTTTGTACAGTGTTTACGTTATTTGCCGAAAAAGAAAAAAAAAAAAAAGGGAGGACACTTGTAGCGTACTGCCATCTATATGATCTACATGTACATTATTCTAGAACCGCACGCCGCCGAGCCCGCGCCGCCGCCGCCGGGGAAATGTGGACGCCGCCGCTTTGAGCCAAATTACTCGGCGCGCCGCTGGCCGCCGCCACCGATTTTTATTGGCGGCGTCAGTTCGGCGTGGAGTTTTTTTACTTTTTTTATTACAAAAATATGAAAAAATACATTTTTTCGCTCTTATACCAAGCAATATTTTTCAAAAAATTTCGCCCTCGCTTCGCTCGGGTAGTATTTTCATCATTTTATTTTGAAAATTGATGATTTTTTATTGATTTTTCAGTCAAGAATCACTGATTTCTCAAATAATCCCCAATTTGTTTAGAAAAATCAATAATTCTGACTGAAAGATCTGTAAAAAATGACTGATTTGAAATTTGACCCCTTGACCCTATTTTTTTTGATAGGAAATACCGTTTGAAGTTTGATCAGCATATTTTTTCTGGCAGATCACGAAAAAAATGGTAAAAAATTCCATCACCAAAAGATTTCTCTCAATCTGTTTTTTTTTTTTTTTTTGTTGCACATTTCGTTTACAATTTTCATAACTTTTGACACTTGAAGTCGATTTTCTGAGGAAAGGAAGGATTCTATAAAAATAAATAGAACATCAATTGAAGAGCCAAAAATTTTTTTTTTGTCGAGCTCGATTATCTAGCTTCTTTTTGAATAAGAAAAGATAACTTTTCGAGCTATTTTAATTGAAAGTTTAAAATTCAACTTATTTTATTATAAATCTGAAAAACTAAACCTCACAAGAGAAAACCAATTCGATTAATGGGAGAAAAAGGAGGCTTGGTTTTTGAAAAATTATCAATAAAATGAAAAAGGTTGAACTTTCAGTTGAAATATCTCAGCTTTTCACACAAAAACTAAGAAAATATTCAACAAAAAATTCAAAAAATGTTGAAAAAATTTTCGGTGATGGAATTTTTTATTATTTCTTCCATGATCAGCGAGAGAAGTTCCATAAAAATTACCCATTACATTTCAAACAGCATTTTAAAAGTTTGAAAATGATGGCCTGAGACAAAGAACCGCATGGCGCCGCTCCTGCGCCGCCGCCGCCGATAAAATGCAGACGCCGCCGCTTTGAGCCCAAATATTCGGCGCGCCACCGGCCGCCGAAGAAAAAACCCCAAACGCCGCCGCCGAGAAAAAGACCGTCGGCGTGCGGTTCTACATTATTCCCATTATCTTGTAAGCTCGTTCTCGTATTACCTATACCAAGATTATTCAGTATTCATGTAATTGTACTGTATGTACGTACTAAACGTTTATCTACGCTGCGTCTCACAGCCTTTAGGCCTATCTATTGTGTAATTTTCTTTCTTTCGTATTTACTTATTCCGTATTTTAAATTCTGATCTAGTGTAATACTAAGCAAATTAGGTACATATGTGTCTTGTATTGACGTGGGAATTTTTTTTTAGAGTGTAAATACGTGAGCCTATAACCGAATTGTAGTAATTGTACATTTCGAACGAATTTGCTCGTTGATATTTGATTGCATCCAGCCGGGCTTGAAAAATATCGCCGGAAATCAAAGACGAGTAAGTTTACAAATCAAATATTTCTTTCAATCCATTTATTCCTGCCCTTTAGTAGCCTGCTTCTTTGTGATGACGTAATGTGTTCTGTAGTGATATATAGTTATCAAAAGTGAAGTATCGATACGTCGGACATCATTAGGGTTCCCGGCCTCCAAGGCCGAGGAGCCCTATTAAAATCACTCATTCATCATCATCTTCATCGTCATCTTCTTTGCGATTTTCATTAGATCGAGTGAAGAATCTTATTGGCTTATACCTCGATGACGTCCTGCTGCATCGTGTTAGTAAACCAATTAGACGAGAGGAAGTATAAATAACGGAAGTCTATGGGACCATTGGATAATTTTGTTTTGTGTGGAGTTGAAGTAGTTCCTTTTTCTGAAGTCTAATTTCAGTTTAATTTCAACAATTTTTTTCCAATTTCAAATTTTCCTGAAATCAGTGAAATGTTATGCAATTTTGCGTTTTCTCCTTTTCCCAAAATTTTTTCCAATTTAAATTATTTTTCTCAAAATTTCCGACCCAGAATTTTTTAAAGAAATTTTCCAAACTTGAATTTTTTGAAAATTTTTTTCCACTTGAAGACCAATGCCAATAACCTAAAATAAAACCATATATGTGAAGAAAAGGGACTCAATTTATTTTCATCCCAGAAGCTTCATCAATATTAATTGGTCTTTACTTCATACATTATACATTGATACATTTTAAAAAAATTCAACTTCAAAATTTTTCCGAGTTTGTTGAATTTTGACAATTTAAAAAAAATAGTCAGCATCACTGAAAATCAAAATTCCGGGGACCCTGTTGCCAGGTCGCCTGCGACCCTGCTTGTTTTTCCAGTATGATAGCTACGTCAAGTTTTATTGTTCACATTATACTATTACCAAATTTTTCAATTCTGCGTCCATAACACTGTATATTACTAGTTTTTGTGTTGAATTCATTAGATTGCAACTTACATATACGTATATTATTTGTGTTTTTACAGATTTTCAAGTCTGTGTACTCCCCGAATACCTACATCTACCAGTTTTATTTACTTGTCGGACTACGACAGGTTGATTGTGAAATGTTCATCGCTCAAATTAGGTACCTATGGGAAGTTACCTGAAATTATTTGGCTGAAAGTTGTACACCATGAAATCGAATTCCGAAAATTTGTTGTTCCAATGGTTCGAGAAAGAAACTACAATTGTGATTCTATTACGACTTACGAGTGCTATGTTATGTAAGTTATTTTAATATTTCTTTTGTCATATTGCGTTTCGTATCTCAACTTTCGATCTAGTTTTACCTATTTCTTTGTGATTGGTTTTAAAGTACCTACCATGTATTATTTTTTATTCGACATTGATCAGTTAGTGGTGAATTTTTTCCGTATTTTAATCATGTTTGTATTTTAGTAACGGAATGGTATTCTGTGTGTTCGATTCCTTGACAATTTACTCACGTGGATTGATGTTTTTTCAGGTTTTGTCGCAGCTTACTTGGCACCGAATGCCTACCAGTTTTAAGTGCGCCATCCACTGACGATGACAAGAGATTGCGAAGTGCTAACCGCTCAAATTGGATAATGAAGATGGAGCACTGCGAAGCCAAATCTATCTTGTTGGAATAATTAAACTCCGATACCAATTCCGATTACAAATATGACGTATTCTATGTAAGTAAACTGATAATCACGTCTTATGTCATATATGCGTGTTTCATGTCCTGGCTTTCAATCTATCGCATACCACGATTTTGCGGAATACGCTTACGAGGCGCCACATTTTGGTAATCTCGTTCGCGGAGATCCGGTTATCACAATCGTCAGTTCCTTACTAATTGTTTTTTTTCAAGCCTTTTTCAGAAATTTTCATCGCGTAGTTTGAAATACCTTATAAATTTTTTTCAACCTTGACGTTTTACTCTACATTTTTTCAAACTTCGCAAATTTTTCTCAACATTTTTTCGAACTCTGAAATTTTTGATAAATTTTTTGTTCCCTTCCAACGTAAATCTCAATTTTTTCTCACGATTTTATTCAAAGTGATTTTTTTTCAATTTTTTCCAATCCTTAAATTTTTCTAAATTTTTTGTTCTCTTTCAACCATAAATTTCATCAACTTTGAAATTTGTTCTCAAAATTTTATGCAATCTGAAATCTTTCTTTAAAATTTTTCTCAATTTCTTTAACCTTAAAATTTTTAAAACTATTTCGTTTCCAAAATTTTCTTTCAACTCTAAAATTTTTTCTCCCATTTTTTTCTATTCGAAATTCTTAAATTTTTTTCGGCTTCAAAATTTTTTCCTATTCTTCTATAGTACGCGAGCTGAATATTATTTGGCTTCTGAGCTTCTGGCTATTCAGTGGTGAAAAATTTTGACTTCAGCTAGCTAATTTTCTTAAGCTTTTTAAAAGAGAATTCGGCTGTAGGTTTTCAGCTTTAGCTAGCTGGAATGCTCTGACTCGAGTCCGCAAAATCGCATCTGGACCTATTTACGTTACGTTTTTTGAAATTAAGAATTCGAACGTTCTTGCCAGATAATTTCGATCTTAGGATTACATTATTTTGTGTAATTTTTTATTTGATTCAATTTTTGATAGATGATTCAGTCTTGGGAGAGAAATTTTGGATAATTTACGCGTGGAACCAAATATACCGGATATCATGTAAAATGAACCTTCTCTTGGATACTGAATAGGCCTATAATAATCCATGGCGTTGGAATTTTACCTACTTGTTCGCAACGTAAGTGTTTTTTTTTCACCTTCCAGTAATCCAAAATTGATTCACAATCACAATATTTGAGTGTTTTTTTTTCAATCATGTTCAATTCGCGTGTGCGGATTTGAGGTTGCAAATTTTCACGGTTGTGTTTTGAATTGCAGATGTTTCGA
Organism: Pseudococcus viburni; assembly: GCA_033439095.1. Classification (NCBI taxonomy): domain Eukaryota; kingdom Metazoa; phylum Arthropoda; class Insecta; order Hemiptera; family Pseudococcidae; genus Pseudococcus; species Pseudococcus viburni. The sequence continues at coordinate 19,392 of JAVBJF010000809.1, read as the reverse complement.
TCGGTGTCAGCAACATTTTCAACGACACGACTCACCTTAGTTTGCAGTTTTCAAGCTTCGTCGCAAGAATTCAACGTATTCAAGGAAAATATCAAGTATATTTATAGTGTTTAAGATCATTTTCGATATTTATACTATTTTTGTCTATTGTGCCCTATTTTTTGTAATTTCAGTTCGGGTTTTTAGTTTTGGTACTTTGCTCGCTCGTAGAGAAAAATCAGTTAGGATTGGGAATATTTGTGACCTTCCAGGAAGAAACCGACCTTCGGTCCGAAAAAAAATTAGAAAAAAAGTTTCTCAATCAATCCAAAACAAATGATAATCATTGTTTTGGATTGATTGAGAAACTTTTATTTTAAATTTTTTTTCGGACCGAAGGTCGGTTTCTTCCTGGAAGGTCACATTTTTGATTCGTTTGGGGTACTTTTTGGTAATTTATTTTTTTTCACTTTCACGATATCTAATCTAATGGGTAACTTTTTTCGGTGGTTTTGCATGGGACTAGGAAATAATTTTTGGCAAGTATTCGAGGCTGGAGGAATCAGAGGGCATGTTTGAAGGTTCAGTGAACTAATTGTCATCGATTAGCACACTCTACCTTTGAAACAACCCTCTGTAGGCTGGGTACTGCGGAAAAAACGTCTAGCTAGGTGATTTAGGGCGACGCGCCGGTGTCGGTATGTGCGTGAACCTGGAAACCTCACGACATCGGAAGAGACTCGAAGTTTTCTACGATGCCGGGTCGATCGTACCGAGAATACCTAGGAACGAGGAAACCCTTCCTTGGCTCGGGTTGCGCGGCATGCCAGGATCGTATTTAGCGAAGGGTATTGAGGGGCTGTCAGCATGGCACGGATTAATTATGATTAAAGGTCGTTCGAATCGCGTGTCAAAAGTTCAAAGGTTGGAAATGCGCAGTTGTGAGGATAGTAGGGCCTCGTTTGGTTTTTTCAATTGGTTAGGTCTGTCTCGTCTGTCCAACTTTACCAGATCAGCAGGACTGGTAATGCAAAATTTAATCATTTTCATCTCTTGGCTTGAGCTTGGCCCCAACAAAAGTTGACAACTTTCATCAGGAAAGTTGTATTTTGGATTGATAGGTGGTTGCTAATCGCAGATGAGAGATTTCAGAAATCGCGGGTCTGCAACCTGGTGCATCGAGCGACGGTGCATTGGGGAGACACGGAATCCCCTGCAAATGTCTGGGTCTATCGTTTGACGTTGTTGTACGATACGCTTCGGTAGCCGGTTTGCTCACTCCTCCGCATACCACTGACCACGTCTTAATGGATTACTCTTACGAGAGTAAAATTCCGGTGTTTACAGGGAGTGCGTGGGATTCCAGACTCGTTTGGCACCTAGATTCGCGTATCTGACGGCCGAGCGGCCCGCGGAGTTGGATGGTACGGGGTTACAGTTCCGGCCTGTCAAGAAGGGATGTAGGCTGGCAATCCGTGAGTGGTCCTTGGGACTTTGCGCGGGTATCTAGTCTACCTTCACGACGTTACTGGGGCTTACTGGCGGGGGTGCTTTATACCTTGCCCTGAGGACCAGGCTTGTCTCAGTCTACATGTTGCAGTCTCTTAGGCTCTCCGCAACATGGGTGTGATGGCGGTGTGAAGTCGCCTCATTGTTGAATTCGTCAACATCCCAGGCAAATGAACGAGCAAGTGGGCGTGTTGATCCGTGTTTCTTGAACGACCTTTGTTGTAATTAAAGGTGCGATGCTTTCCGCTGCAACGTTTGTCTTTGGATTAGGGATCCATTTAACTTTGATTTTTCTCGAAATTTTGAAAAGAGCGGTTTTTTTGGGGTTGCCAAAAATATGTGGGCTTGAATTTGGGACTTTTCTGTACAAATTTGGTATTTTGTCAGGTCTAGGTGATTTTTGAATCAAATTTCGATTTATAGGAAGTCGATGTCTTTGGGTTTTGTCAGAGTAGGCATACTGGTGGGATCTTGAGGTATTTTTTAATTATTTTTTTCTAGTTGTATTTAAATGTATGTTTATTTTTTAAGATTTATTTAAATTGTATTGTTTATTTTTTTAAATTGTGATAACCGATCACGGTTTTTTTGGCTGTCGAGCGGCCGGCAGTTTTTTTTTTAAACCCAGATCGGTTAAAATTTAGATACTAGTTTGTTGTCCGTTTTTTTTTTGCCGCTATGTCAATCAATATGGTGTTTGGTTTTTGATTTGTGTTACCTTACTTTACTGTCGCCATTGAATGGTGTTCGGCCAAGAATTGGCGATCGTGCTTAGCTATCTACTACTTATTTTCAACGGCTACGAAAGCATTGAATCTCGAAGCAAATATCAGCTAAATATGTCGAAAAGTATCATTTTTTCGATTGTGCAACCATAACTTAGTGAAGATGAATTATTCGAATGATATATGAAGAACTTGCATAATTATCTAGTAGTAGAATATGCTGGAAAAAAATTCCTGCGAGTTTAGGGCTAGTAAGTAATGTGAATAATTCGAAAATTCTGGAAAATTACTATGGAATTAACTCCTTGAATGTGTAGATTATACAACTTTGATAGCATGAAAAGCTAAAAATATGGACATTATCTGTTGAAATTACCTGCAAAATCATGAGTTAGGCAACACAAGTAACACGTGTTAATAATTTTTCGGGGTTTTAGCGCTATCTGTAGGTTGAAAATTGATTAATTTGGACGATCTTTTTTCGTATTTCTCGTGGAATTATTTAATTTTCAACCTAAAGATAGCGCTTAAACCCCGAAAAATTATTACTACGTGTTACTTGTGTTGCCTAACTCATGATTTTGCAGGTAATTTCAACGTAACATAAGATAATTTCCATATTTTTAGTTTTCGATGTTATCCAAGTTGTATAATCTACACAATTAAGGAATTCCTTCCATAATACGAAATATATTTTCAACCAGAGTTTTTTAAATCAGAACAAAGTTTCGTATTTTTTGTGCATATAGGCAGTGGGAGCCGGGAGGTGTAGTTTTTTGCAGTGTTGGAAAACTGGAACTCTTTTGCCTATCTTCATTATTGAAGGGGTTACAATAATATTAAATTTTCCCAACATTTAATTTTTTAAAAAGTTGACTGAAATTGTCAATTCAAGCACCTACGATAATAGGAAAAAAATGATTTCAGTCGAATTTTAAAAGAATGAATGTTTAGGGAAATTTAAAATCATTGCTGCCCCTTCGAAAGTGAAGATAGGCAAAAGTGTACCATAATTTTTTTATAGATTTTTCTCTATCATCCTTGCTACTTAAATTGACGATTTTATTCAATTTTTAAAAAAATGTGCAAGTGGTTGCCTATACGATGAACCTATAAGGAGTCTGAGACAAGGTGCAAAAAACTGAATCAGTTTTGAACTACAAATACGTACGTTGCATTGCTTAGTTCACTAAATTTTGATTATTAGTTTTCCTACATAATTATAAATTTTTCATGCCATTTTTATTTTGCGTTCATTTTTATTTTTAAGCTCAATGATTAAAAATTAAATCACACATTAAAAAACCATTTTCTTTTTCCAGAAATAAGACGCGTTTCCAAAAAGCACCAATAATAATGATTCACTGAATAAGTACTCAGGAGATCAAAAAAAATCCATGAATTATCCAGAAAGGGGTTTCAGTGCGACGAATTCACCAATGAAATCATCATTTACATTCACAGAAAAAATTTCTTTATAATTAATCACCAGTTATCATCTTTAAAATTCTGAAATTCGATTCAAGACAGGCCCTCTGCAGAAGTGCAGAGTGACTTCGATTCCCATCCAAACCCAAAACTTTCAATACAAATAACCATTGAAAATACTCTGAAAATTTATAATTCAAGTTACAATATAATTCACATATTTACACTTACCAAAATCAACAAAAAAAAGTGCACAAGCAAAAAATTCGAATAACTGTAAACTAATACAAAAAATATACGAAAAAAATTAAAAAATACGAAAACATCATGGCATAAATGGCAGTCTTACATTTTTGAAAGTATCAAACTCAAAAAAAATTCACCATGAAAAAAACGAAAAAAAAAAGGTAATTTATACGCAGTATAAACTTACTCAAAAAGAAAAAAAAACAAATAAAATGCAAAAACAATAATAAATCGTAAATTTGATGTCAATTCATAAAAGAGGGAAAAAATCACTGGAATGTCATCGAAACCTTCTAATCGACATTTTGAAACCGTTCGACCACCTGCTTAACCCAACCACGAGTCGGTATCGTACTTTCGGGCGATGGAATCCTTGCCCTGGGCTCCTTCGCCGGCGCCTCCTGCTTGACTACCTTAAATCTTAATGACGACGGTTTTAGGGGTACAGGGGGCGGAATTCTGATGGCTTTATGTCGTGAAATATTTACATTCATCTGCGAATACTTTCGAAACGATTCGCTAATCTCTTGAGCTCTTTCGGCGTTCACCGAGTCGGCCAAGATGGACGTTTCTCTTATGGCGTTCTCGAATTCACTCTCAACGCGTTCGAATTTCCTTTCGTAAAAGCTCTCACCCGAATCGTCGCTATCTTCGTTTTTATTTTCGGTATTTTTCGACGGTGATTCGTGACCTTGTAGTTGCTCTTTTTCGTCGACTTTATCGTCCAGTTTGACGGATCCATTCGGGCAGGCTCGGATACCCAATAAGGAGGCAGCTTTTTTGGACGGAGTTATCGTTGGAAATAGTACTTTGGGATCTGCGTAGTCTGGAATCTCCTTTCCATGGGCAATTCTAGCTCCTAGATCGGAGCTGCCTTGTTTATACGTCGGTATGAGCTTCTGATCGATGTTACTCGTAAACGTGCACTTTGATTTGGGTATATCGTGTTCGATTGTATACGATCTGCGCTCACCTTTACCTCGTTTCGATAGCAGCTTTAATCCCATACTTTGAACCATGCTGCGGAACGTCATTCGAGCAACGCTCGTTCGATAGAATTTACACTCCGGATGGACATTGGCGGTATTCAGACTCATTACAGAGGTGGCAATCTCTTTATGCCTGCGACCGGCCAAGAAACAGGTACTGGTGATGTCATCTTCGCCATCGTAAGCTTTAGCTTCCTTCATACGAGTCGGTTTATCACTGGCGATGGTTTTAGGCCGATTGATCCTCCATTCTTCGGCCTCCGAAGGCGTAACCTGATACCAGGTCCTCGGCAAAGAATCAGCTTTTTTCTGAGGCGTAGCTAAATGCTCGCTTTGCTGCCTGAGCCAGATATTCGGCGACGTAGGAATCAGCTGACTCAGACTGGCAGATAGACTTTCCGAAGACGTATTCAGAACCTCGATCGATGGACCTCGACGGTGGCTCGATTCTTTGGTATATTTCAGTCTGTACTCGCGTTCGTCGTCTTCGTCTTCGGTCAAGTCGACATCGTCGTCCTCTTCCTCGGTCTCCTCGCACGAGCCCGAACCGGCGAGTTTTTTCGTTTTTTTCATGCTCTGCTGGTGATCTTTAATGGCCCTTTGGAATTTTTGACTGGCGACCAACAGCTGGCCGATGATTTCCTCGATGAGTTTTTCTTTCTGTTGGTAGCTGCTGGACGTCGAATCGTCTAGTTCGCTCTCGGTACCGACGCCGCTGCTGCCGCAGCTGCGGTCCAGATCGTCTCTGGATGAGAAATTCGTGGCGGTGGTGTCGCTGCTGCTGCTGATGCTGCCGTTGCGGCCAGTTTCGCTGGCGTCGCTGCCGCAGGATAATTTCGAGATGTTCTCCAATGTTCGTCGAGTCAGCTGCTCGTAACTGTGCGAGGATTGGTCTTTGGTAGGAGATGTGATCGAAGCGGGCGCTTTTGAGAGGTTTAGGCTGGATTCGTTGCCATAGGATTCGTCCTGAATTGAAAAATATCAAAAATTAATTGGTGGAAATATGAAAAAATTTACGAATTGGAAGAGAAACAGACAGGATTTTCCCTCAAAATAAAGTTTTCCTCGATTTTTATCGCTTGAAATGTAAAATTTTCCATTTTTTGAATATTTTTCAACTGTAACTCAATTTTTTCGACAAAAAGGACAATTAGATATGTTCTTTTTGGGATAATGAGGTAGGAACAATCTCTTCCTTTGGTTCAATTTGGCCTTGATTGATTTCAGACGAGAAAATAAAGCAATTTGAGGCGTACTTGCGATGTCAAAAATATAACGAAAATACCAAACTAAAATTTTTAAGAGTAAAATAAACAGAAACAATTTCAAATTCAGGATTACGTCGCCTCAGAATAACGAAAATGGAACAAAATTTGAAAGTAACGTAGGTAATCAAACCAATCATTGAAATCGGTTCAAGTATGAATTTTTTTTGAATGATTTTCGAATAAGAATTTAGGTATATGTATTTTAGCTTCGATTACTCATTTAAATAAAGGTAAAAAACTAAAAAGGGAATAAAATAATTACCGAATTCGCTGAAGTATCTGAGAATATACTGCCTTCGCTCACGAACTGGTTCTTTTTCAATTTACTCCGCATCTGGAATGAAAGATACAATTGTTTTAGTACCCAAAAAACATCATTTTTTCCCTTATTTTGCATAGAAAGGTATAATAAAATAATAAAAATGTAATTTTTAAATTTCCGCACCACCCCCTGCCTTTTTCACAGAATTCTCAAAAATTAAGGAAAAATGATCGCTGATAGGAATTTTATGCTTATCTTTGCATATTTAAACCCAAAAGATTGTCAGATTCAAGAAATTGTAGTCTTTCAAAATATCACTGAATTTTTACCATTTTTATCAAGTATTGAGAAATCAACAGAATTATTATCAACTTTCAAACTTGTAATTTTTTTTAAAATTGTAATTTCCAAATTTTCTGAAATGTCGAAGAATTTCAGCATCTTAAAAAAATTACCCAACAAGGGAGGTAAGTATCTAAGTAAAATTTTGAGCCCAAACAAAAAAAAATCGAAAGTACATCATAACAGGACCTCGTATCCAAAATTTCAGGTGTTGAAGTTCATTTTCGATTTTTGGCGAATTTTTGAAATTTCAAAATTACCTCATCGTCCTAAAAAATATGAAAATTTGATCTAATCAACGAAGAAAGCTGAAATTTGGTACATGGCCTATTTTTGACCTCCCGAATTGATTGAAAGCGGTTTCAAGACCTTTTAGAGCCTCCAGAAAATTTTTAAAATTTTCAGCGCTCGCTGGAGAAAAGCCCATAAAAATGGTTCATAAATGTGATATCATGATATGTTCTACAGCCCTTTACCCCCTCTTCATCAATTTATGGCCTTACATTCTACTGAACTCTATAACAATAACATAGAAAAATTTTTCCCCTCAAAATATAAAATTTTCTGGTTAAGAATTTTAAAATCCAGCAAAAAATTTCGTATTAAAATAAATAGACGAGTAGAAGTATCGAATTTTTTCAATCTAAAATATGAAATTTTCAAACTAGAATTAAAAATTTAGAAGAAAACTACCGAAAAATGATTATATTTTCCTATCAAAATTTGAAATTTAGGTACTATGGTAGGAAATTTTTTATAGCATGGAAATTTCTCTCAAGAAATTGAAATCTGGAAAAAATGTTGTCAATTTTTTTCTACAGAAATTCTAATTCCTCGCGGAAAAGTTTTGGCATTATTTTTTCGAAATTCAGAAAAAAATTACATTTAAATGTAAACTTATTTGACAAAAATTTAAAATAAAAAAAAATTACCCACGAAAAATATTAATTTTTTCAAATGGAAATTCAAAATCCAAAAGGAATCCCTCCCACCCTCACCTATCCAAGCATTAAATTTGGTAAAAAGTTCTATTCCCAACGAAATTCAACCGAAATTTTTTTATCCAATTTGTGTCGACGAAAAATTCAAGTACATCTGCATACCTTATTGTTTAGCAGAATATCCGATTTTCGGAACAAAGGCAGAAGGCGTGATTTAATTTTGGTTTTCTTTTCTTTATGTACTTTTCGTCTCTGCAAATGATTTCGGGCGTCAGGAGTAGTCAGTGATTCGTTCGATCGAGTTTTCTGGAGGCTTGATAGTGCAAGACCTCGTGATAGCGTTTTTGGAATTGTCTTTTCGTGTAATATCTTCTGTGCAATCAGAAAAAAATTATCGTTAAAACATCAGTTGAAAATCAAAGACCAAATTATGTCCGTCAATCGAACGAATAAATTTTATTTACCAGTTTGTTGAATTTGTCCAAGTTCCATGACAAGTTGTCTCGCATGTGATGGAATATCGACGTTGTAGTTCTCTAATATGACTCGTTTCAGCTCCAAAGTCCAGTGACGTTTTTCTTCTAAACTTCGAGCCTGTGGAACAATACAAAAATTCAAATCTTCGTTAGTCATCAAACTTGAACAATTGGAAAAAAATTGAAAAATAAATATTCGAATGAAATATGTATTAAAAAATTGACAAAGTATCTTTTATTTTTTCTTTACTCACATGAACAGTGAATTGCATCTTTGGATTATCAAATGGTATAATTTGAAAGCTCAGCAACTCTTTTGGAATACATTCGACCAGCATTAAATTGGAACACTGCAATGGAAAAAAAATCGTGAATATCAAATTTTTTATTGGTGTGGAGTAGCTCTTCATTATTTTTGCCAAAAATAGGATTTCGAATATTCAAGTCCTCTAAGCTTAAATTTTTTCAATTTCTTCAATTCTAATTTTTTTCAAAATTTCATCTAATTTTAAAATTTTCTCTAAATTTTTTCAACCTTGACTTTTAAAAATTAATTTCATAGGTAGGTATCTTTAAAAATTAATTTTTGGAGCTAGGTATTTCCATACTAATTTGAACCAAAAATGAAGTCGGTCTACTGATTTTGCTCAATTTTTTGTACAAGTTCCCCTCGATGGTCTATTCTCAAAACCACGATAATTTCCTTTCGAACCCTTCAGAGAGCTGGGCGAGGGGGGGCTCGTAATTTTTATCCAATTACGATTTTTTGCCAAATTACACAATTTTGAAGGCTCATATCTCGAGATCGGTTGAACTAGGAGGAAAATTGTTTGCAGGGTCTGACTGAGAATTGATAGAAGATTTGAAAACTACAATCACATTTTGAAAAGCTCAAAGTTGAACTTTGGTGGTGAAAGCTCAACTTTCATGATGAGTACAACAGATGAAAGCTACCATTTAAAAATCTGAAAAAATTACAGTAAGTAGCCCGTTCTACTATTTTTTCAACCAATCAATTTTCAAGGTGGAATCTGCAGACCCCTGGGCCACACAGGGGTCCACAATTTTGGTCAAAATTCAAAAAAATCGGTAATGTAAAGTAACACATTGAAATTCATTTCTATTAATTTAAAGTTGCTAAGTTCGAAATGCAGTTATTTCATCCGACCGCTCCCCCCCCCCCCCCCCCCCCGGTCACCCTTAATAACGACGCTGAACACGAATCCGGCGTCGGTTTTTCGATCCGGCCATTTGTCGAGCTGATTTTCGCAATTTTCAATAGCGGAAAAAGGCGGCGTCAAAACTGAAATCCGACACCGAATTCGGATTCAGCGACCTCGAATTAGCCTATAACCGAGTTCCAAGAGCGATCCGAGTGTAAAATCGCTAGGTCGTTTTTTCGCCCCAAAAAGTGATGATTTTTGGACGAAAAAATTTTTATCGCCGGATCGCGTTTGGAATTCGGCTATAGGCTAATTTTGGGTCGCTGAACACGAATCCGGCGTCGGTTTTTCGATCCGGCCATTTGTCGAGCTGATTTTCGCAATTTTCGTCCCAATTTTTCCAATTTTCACGCGCGAATAGCGGAAAAACGCGATGTCAAAACTGAAATCAGACACCGAATTCGGATTCAGCGACCTCGAATTAGCCTATAACCGAGTTCCAAGAGCGATCCGAGTGTAAAATCGCTAGGTCGTCTTTTCGCCCCAAAAAGTGATGATTTTTGGACGAAAAATTTTTTATCACCGGATCGCGCGATCCGGCAATAAACATTTTTTTCTTCTCAAAATGCTAACTTTTTTGGCAAAAATACGAATCTCGCAAGTTTACAGCCGGATCGCTCTTGGAACTCGGTTATAGGCTAATTCGAGGTCGCTGAATCCGAATCCGGTGTCGGATTTCAGTTTTGACGTCGCATTTCAGCGCCAAAAAATTGGAAAAACTGGTGAGAAAATTGCGAAAATTAGCTCTGCGAAAATTAGCTCTGCAAATGGCCGGATCGAAAAACCGACGCCGGATTCGTGATTCAGCGGCCTCGAATTAGCCCATGGCCGAATTCCAAGCGCGATCCGGCAATAAAAAATTTTTTTCTTCTCAAAATGCTAACTTTTTTGGCAAAAATACGAATCTCGCAAGTTTACAGCCGGATCGCTCTTGGAACTCGGTTATAGGCTAATTCGAGGTCGCTGAATCCGAATCCGGTGTCGGATTTCAGTTTTGACGTCGCATTTCAGCGCCAAAAAATTGGAAAAACTGTTGAGAAAATTGCGAAAATTAGCTCTGCGAAAATTTTTTGGCTCTGGCAAATGGCCGGATCAAAAAACCGACACCGGATTCGGATTCAGCGACCTCGAATTAGCCTGTAACCGAGTTCCAAGAGCGATCCGGCTGTAAACTTGCGAGATTCGTATTTTTTGCCAAAAAAGTTAGCATTTTGAGAAGAAAAAAAATTTTTATTGCCGTATCGCGCTTGGAATTCGGCCATGGGCTAATTCGATGCCGCTGAATCCGAATCCGGTGTCGGATTTCAGTTTTGACGTCGCATTTCAGCGCCAAAAAATTGGAAAAACTGGTGAGGACATGTAAATTGCGAAAATTAGCTCTGCGAAAAATTAGCCCTCCCAATGGCCGGAACGAAAAACCGACGCCGGATTCGATTCAGCGGCCTCGAATTAGCCCATGGCCGAATTCCAAGCGCGATCCGGCAATAAAAATTTTTTTCTTCTCAAAATGCTAACTTTTTTGGCAAAAATACGAATCTCGCAAGTTTACAGCCGGATCGCTCTTGGAACTCGGTTATAGGCTAATTCGAGGTCGCTGAATCCGAATCCAGTTTTGACGTCGCATTTCAGCGCCAAAAAATTGGAAAAACTGGTGAGAAAATTGCGAAAATTAGCTCTGCAAATGGCCGGATCAAAAAACCGACACCGGATTCGGATGCAGCGACCGCGAATTAGCCTGTAACCGAGTTCCAAGAGCGATCCGGCTGTAAACTTGCGAGATTCGTATTTTTGCCAAAAAAGTTAGCATTTTGAGAAGAAAAAAATTTTTATTGCCGGATCGCGCTTGGAATTCGGCCATGGGCTAATTCGAGGCCGCTGAATCCGAATCCGGTGTCGGATTTCAGTTTTGACGTCGCGTTTCAGCGCCAGAAAATTGGGAAAACTGGTGAGAAAATTGCGAAAATTAGCTCTGCAAATGGCCGGATCGAAAAACCGACGCCGGATTCGTGATCAGCGACCTCGAATTAGGCTATGGCCGAATTCCAGGCGCGATCCGGCAATAAACATTTTTTTCTTCTCAAAATGCTAACTTTTTTGGCAAAAATACGAATCTCGCAAGTTTACAGCCGGATCGCTCTTGGAACTCGGTTATAGGCTAATTCGAGGTCGCTGAATCCGAATCCGGTGTCGGATTTCAGTTTTGACGTCGCATTTCAGCGCCAAAAAATTGGAAAAACTGGTGAGAAAATTGCGAAAATTAGCTCTGCGAAAATTAGCTCTGCAAATGGCCGGATCAAAAAACCGACACCGGATTCGGATTCAGCGACCTCGAATTAGCCTGTAACCGAGTTCCAAGAGCGATCCGGCTGTAAACTTGCGAGATTCGTATTTTTTGCCAAAAAAGTTAGCATTTTTGAGAAGAAAAAAATGTTTATTGCCGATCGCACCTGGAATTCGGTCATAGGCTAATTCGAGGTCGCTGATCACGAATCCGGCGTCGGTTTTTCGATCCGGCCATTTGCAGAGCTAAAACTTTTGCAATTTTCTCACCAGTTTTTTTCCAATTTTTTGGCGCTGAAATGCGACGTCAAAACTGAAATCCGACACCGGATTCGAATTCAGCGACCTCGAATTAGCCTATAACCGAGTTCCAAGAGCGATCCGGCTGTAAACTTGCGAGATTCGTATTTTTGCCAAAAAAGTTAGCATTTTGAGAAGAAAAAAATTTTTATTGCCGGATCGCGCTTGGAATTCGGCCATGGGCTAATTCGAGGCCGCTGAATCCGAATCCGGTGTCGGATTTCAGTTTTGACGTCGCGTTTCAGCGCCAGAAAATTGGGAAAACTGGTGAGAAAATTGCGAAAATTAGCTCTGCAAATGGCCGGATCGAAAAACCGACGCTGGATTCGTGATCAGCGACCTCGAATTAGGCTATGGCCGAATTCCAGGCGCGATCCGGCAATAAACATTTTTTTCTTCTCAAAATGCTAACTTTTTTGGCAAAAATACGAATCTCGCAAGTTTACAGCCGGATCGCTCTTGGAACTCGGTTATAGGCTAATTCGAGGTCGCTGAATCCGAATCCGGTGTCGGATTTCAGTTTTGACGTCGCGTTTCAGCGCCAGAAAATTGGGAAAACTGGTGAGAAAATTGCGAAAATTAGCTCTGCGAAAATTAGCTCTGCAAATGGCCGGATCAAAAAACCGACACCGGATTCGGATTCAGCGACCTCGAATTAGCCTGTAACCGAGTTCCAAGAGCGATCCGGCTGTTAACTTACGAGATTCGTATTTTTGCCAAAAAAGTTAGCATTTTGAGAAGAAAAAAATTTTTTATTGCCGGATCGCGCTTGGAATTCGGCCATGGGCTAATTCGAGGTCGCTGAATCCGAATCCGGTGTCGGATTTCAGTTTTGACGTCGCATTTCAGCGCTAAAAAATTGGAAAAACTGGTGAGAAAATTGCGAAAATTAGCTCTGCGGAAATTAGCCCTCCAAATGGCTGGATCTAAAAACCGACGCCGGATTCGGATTCAGCGGCCTCGAATTAGCCCATGGCCGAATTCCAAGCGCAATCCGGCAATAAACATTTTTTTCTTCTCAAAATGCTAACTTTTTTGGCAAAAATGCGAATCTTGCAAGTTTACAGCCGGATCGCTCTTGGAACTCGGTTATAGGCTAATTCGAGGTCGCTGAATCCGAATCCGGTGTCGGATTTCAGTTTTGACGTCGCGTTTCAGCGCCAGAAAATTGGGAAAACTGGTGAGAAAATTGCGAAAATTAGCTCTGCAAATGGCCGGATCGAAAAACCGACGCTGGATTCGTGATCAGCGACCTCGAATTAGGCTATGGCCGAATTCCAGGCGCGATCCGGCAATAAACATTTTTTTCTTCTCAAAATGCTAACTTTTTTGGCAAAAATACGAATCTCGCAAGTTTACAGCCGGATCGCTCTTGGAACTCGGTTTATAGGCTAATTCGAGGCCGCTGAATCCGAATCCGGTGTCGGATTTCAGTTTTGACGTCGCATTTCAGCGCCAAAAAATTGGAAAAACTGGTGAGAAAATTGCGAAAATTAGCTCTGCGAAAATTAGCTCTGCGAAAATTAGCTCTGCAAATGGCCGGATCAAAAAACCGACACCGGATTTGGATTCAGCGACCTCGAATTAGCCTGTAACCGAGTTCCAAGAGCGATCCGGCTGTAAACTTGCGAGATTCGTATTTTTGCCAAAAAAGTTAGCATTTTGAGAAGAAAAAAATTTTTATTGCCGGATCGCGCTTGGAATTCGGCCATGGGCTAATTCGAGGCCGCTGAATCCGAATCCGGTGTCGGATTTCAGTTTTGACGTCGCGTTTCAGCGCCAGAAAATTGGGAAAACTGTGAGAAAATTGCGAAAATTAGCTCTGCAAATGGCCGGATCGAAAAACCGACGCCGATTCGTGATCTGCGGCCTCGAATTAGCCCACGGCCGAATTCCAGGCGCGATCAGGCAATAAAAATTTTTTTTTTTTCTCAAAATGCTAACTTTTTTGGCAAAAATACGAATCTCGCAAGTTTACAGCCGGATCGCTCTTGGAACTCGGTTATAGGCTAATTCGAGGTCGCTGATCACAAATCCGGCGTCGGTTTTTCGATCCGGCCATTTGCAGAGCTAATTTTCGCAGAGCTTTTTTTCGCAATTTTCTCACCAGTTTTTCCAATTTTTTGGCGCTGAAATGCGACGTCAAAACTGAAATCCGACACCGGATTCGGATTCAGCGATCTCGAATTAGCCTATAACCGAGTTCCAAGAGCGATCCGGCTGTAAACTTGCGAGATTCGTATTTTTGCCAAAAAAGTTAGCATTTTGAGAAGAAAAAATGTTTATTGCCGGATCGCACCTGGAATTCGGTCATAGGCTAATTCGAGGTCGCTGATCACGAATCCGGCGTCGGTTTTTCGATCCGGCCATTTGCAGAGCTATTTTTGCAATTTTCTCACCAGTTTTTTTTCCAATTTTTTGGCGCTGAAATGCGACGTCAAAACTGAAATCCGACACCGGATTCGGATTCAGCGACCTCGAATTAGCTTATAACGGGGGTTCCAAGAGCGATCCGGCTGTAAACTTGCGAGATTCGTATTTTTGCCAAAAAAGTTAGCATTTTGAGAAGAAAAAATTTTTATTGCCGGATCGCGCTTGGAATTCGGCCATAGGCTAATTCGAGGCCGCTGAATCCGAATCCGGTGTCGGATTTCAGTTTTGACGTCGTGTTTCAGCGCCAGAAAATTGGGAAAACTGGTGAGAAAATTGCGAAAATTAGCTCTGCAAATGGCCGGATCGAAAACCGACGCCGGATTCGTGATCAGCGACCTCGAATTAGCCTATGGCCGAATTCCAGGCGTGATCCGGCAATAAACATTTTTTTCTTCTCAAAATGCTAACTTTTTTGGCAAAAATACGAATCTCGCAAGTTTACAGGCTACAGGCTAATTTTCGGTCGCTGAACACGAATCCGGCGTCGGTTTTTCGATCCGGCCATTTGTCGAGCTGATTTTCGCAATTTTCAATAGCGGAAAAACGCGACGTCAAAACTGAAATCCGACACCGAATTCGGATTCAGCGACCTCGAATTAGCCTATAACCGAGTTCCAAGAGCGATCCGAGTGTAAAATCGCTAGGTCGTTTTTTCGCCCTAAAAAGTGATGATTTTTGGACGAAAAAATGTTTATCGCCGGATCGCGTTTGGAATTCGGCTATAGGCTAATTTTGGGTCGCTGAACACGAATCCGGCGTCGGTTTTTCGATCCGGCCATTTGTCGAGCTGATTTTCACAATTTTCAATAGCGGAAAAACGCGACGTCAAAACTGAAATCCGACACCGAATTTGGATTCAGCGACCTCGAATTAGCCTATAACCGAGTTCCAAGAGCGATCCGAGTGTAAAATCGCTAGGTCGTTTTTTCGCCCTAAAAAGTGATGATTTTTGGACGAAAAAATTTTTATCGCCGGATCACGTTTGGAATTCGGCTATAGGCTAATTTTGGGTCCCTGATTAATAAGGTCAAAATTCAAAAAAATGAAAAATAACTTTTGACCTGTCGTTTGTTAGGTTTTTGAGGGCATTAAGTTCGAATATTTGCTTATTTTTTGAATTTGACCTTTCAGTGCTCCCCTAGTCTCCAATTTTTGGGAAAAGTATATCAAGAAATGAAAATAGCGTATGACATATCGTTTCTCACCAAGTTGAGAGCGTGCAATTCAAACAGCGACTTACTTTTTGGTCCAACCCCTTCCACATGCTCTAACCGACCCTCTTTCCCAGTTCCAAGTGATCAATACGGAATTGAATATTTCAAAAAATTACAGGGAGGGGGGATCGGATCAAAAAGTAAGTCGATATTCGAATTCTATGTCCTTAAATTAATGAAAAACGATATGCCATGCGCTATTTTCATTTCTTAATATACTTTTCACAAAAATTGGGGACTATAGGAGAGCACTGAAGGGTCAAATTCAAAAAATAAACAAATATTCGAACTTAACGACCTCAAAACCCTAACAAACGACAGGTGAAACGTTATTTTTCATTTTTTTGAATTTTGACCTTATTGGGGGGGGGGGGGGGGGTAGAGTGGTCGGATGAAACAACTGCATTTCGAACTCAGTGACTTTAAATTAATAGAAATCGATGTGTTACTTTACTTTTTCGATTTTTTGAATATTCGTCAAAATTGTGGACCCATGTCACCCCCTCCAGACGTCTGGAGATCCCATCTTGAAAATTTATTGGTTGAAAATGGGTAGAAATGGCTACTTACTGTAATTTTTTCAGATTTTTAAATTGTAGCTTTCATCTTTTGTACTCATCATGAAAGTTGAGCTTTCACCACCAAAGTTCAATTTTGAATTTTTCAAAATGTGACTGTCGTTTTTAAATTTTCTATCAATTCTTTTTCTGACCCCGCAAATAGTTTTCCTCTATCTCGAAATATGAGCTTTCAAAGTTCAAAAAATCGCAATTGCGTAGAAATTACGAAGCCCACCCCCGGTCTCTTCGAGAGTTAGAAGAGAAACCATCGTGTTTATGTGAATAGACCATCAAAAGGGAACTCGTAAAAAAATTAAGCGAAAATAAGCGAAATCGGCTTCATTTTTTGTTTGAATTGGTATGGAGCAGCCTTTCATTATTGAGTGAAGAGAAATTCTAAAAAACATGAAATCAATTTTTTTCAATTCAAAATTTAAAAAAATTTAAGAAAAATTTTAAAATTTAATCAGAAGAAAATTTTGAGTTGAACGAAATTCTAATTAATATCAAGTTGAAAACAAATTTAAAAGAGTCAAAATTGGAAAATTTTTGAGAAAATTTAAATTAAAAAAAATTACAATGGGAAAAATTTTAATATTAGAAAAAAATTTGAAAAAATTCAGAATTAAAGAAATTCAAGAAATTTAGAGTTGAAAAATTTTTAACTCGGGATAAATTTGGACTCAAAATCCTATTTTTGGCGAAAATAATCAAGATCTATACGAGACCAGATTCATCCATTCCAAACTCACCAATATATGAGTTTTATAATTCAATATGCCTGCTTCTTTCTTTTTGGTCACCAGCAGCATATGCTCGAATAGAAACACGTGTCTGAGGGGGCCCTTTGCTCCGGGTATTCTGAAAGATCCTTCGGGGACAGTTTCCCCAAATGAATCAAATCCGCCCTTTCCATCCGGGTCAGCAAACTTTGCCTTTTTGGGCCCCGGGTCGCGTTCTCGTTGGGGGACGTTTCATCGTATTTATAGGGAGCAATACTCATCGGGATAAAGCTACTTTTTTTTTCGTTATAACCGACCGTATCCGGCGGCGTGTGCTTTACCATATTCTAAACAAAAGAAACCACCGTTAATAACGATAAAATTAATCAAATCCGTATTCGTCCGATTTACCAACTCACGACTCACTTGAAGCAATAAATGATACTTTAATATCCTCTGCACCGGTTTCAAAAGATACGATCCTAAGGGTAGCGTGTGATGCAGCGAGATTTGTCTTTCGCGAAATATATGAGCTGTTTTTTCCTGCCTCATCAATTCGGTCAAAATATTCATCGATCTGCGAAACCGAAAACAAACACGTAAGTATGAAATTTAAAATACACATCGACAGTTTACCAAAACACCTAATTCTTTTCCCAAACAATTCGTTACATTGGTAACCTTCGATAAACAATTATTTTAAAATAAATGAAAAGGTCGCCGCCTGCGTCTAATTTCTTCACGACGATGGCGCCCTTCTCTCTGATGTTTTACTATCTCAAGCCGCGATCGCGACATCACGTTCGCGCATCGGAACCAATTTTTAATTAGGAATGACAACAATAGAAGAGGAGGCAGCGACGATTCTTCCGAGCCTATTTACGTACACACTGTGTACACTTCCTGACCCGCGTCAACATCAAAAGTATCTAATCTATTGGTTCGTGGAACTGGAATCGAACCAGCGACGAGTTAATTCTTTCATTATGCATAGTCTGTTACCTATTCCATATTTCCCTTTCGAGGACTTGGAGGATAGTTCAACAAAAATTACGAGTATCATTCGACCTCGAAGATAAGTTCTCTAAATTATTGGAGGGAGGGGCTGAGAATTCGAGGAAAAATAGGAGAGAAGGGTCAAATTTCAATGAAAAAATTGAGAAACCTAAATTTCAGTGGCACTAGCGCAGTCAAGGTATTTTCGGTACTCTCTTATTCTGAATCAGTGAAAAATCACTGATAAACAGTCAGAATTGCAGCACAGGAAAAAATCAGCACAATTCACCGATTTTCAGCGAATTTTTGCTGATTTTTCAAAGATTTTCACTGATTTTCAAAGGTTTTAAATGATTTTTTTGCTAATTTCATAACTGATTTTTCAGTGAATTTCCACTGATTTTCCAGTGATTTTTCTCACTGATTTGTTTTTATTGAAAATTTTTTCACTGATTTTCTCCTGTGCTGCAATTTTGACTGTTTCTCAGTTATTTTCGATAATTTTCACTGATTTATAAATGAGAGAGTAGGCCGATGCATAAACAGATTTGAGCAAAAAAAATTGGAAAATTGCGAAATTTTTGGGGACAAACAATCAACACACTCCTTAAATCTGAATTAGTGAAATTCACCTGTTTGAATCAGTGAAATGAATTTAACTGAAAATCAGTGATTTTTTCACAGGGTGTCTACCAATTTTTAAGAATCAAATTTCGCGACTTTTTCGCGACCTTTTTTTAAGGTATCTAGTATCTACCTCTCAATTTGACCCCCCCTCCCCCCCAAAAAATCAACAAGATCAAATTTAATTTTGGAAAAAGACAATTTTTCACAAAAGTTTTCCAAAAGTGAGTTATTTTATGGTAAAGAAGAGAAGTAGATACTGTCCGAGCGAAGCGAGGGTGAAAATTTAACGAAAAATCATGTTAGAACAGATAAAATTATTAAATGATTATTGAGAAATAAATTCATGGAAAGCTTGAAATATTAGCAGATTGGGCCCGCGCGAAGCGTGGGCGAAATTTTTTCGAAGAATTTATTTAAAAAAACAGCAAAAAAAATACATATTTCCAAATGGTTTTCTCCTTTAAAACATCCCTTAGAAAATTCCAAAATTCTCCAATTATTTTAGATTTTCCTGACAATGGATACAATATTACCTTTGAAATTCAGAATCGTGATCGCTACCTAGTCTCCCACAAGAACATATTTTTCCGCTTCAAAATATTCAATTGTTTGAAATAGAAGGGAAGAGGACAAAGAGGTATATAATTTAAGAATGGGTTTTTAAAAATTTATGAGCCCGAGCGAAGCGAGGGCGAAAATTTTTAGAAAAAATGTTCAAAAAGGTGAAATTTCTTTACTTTTTCTGTTTTGTAAAAGGCGAAAAAATGGAAATAATTTCGGAAAAATTCGCGACTTTTGATGAATTTTGGGTTTATTTCGCGACTTTTTCGCGACTTCAGCGACCTAAATCTAAATTCGCGACTTTTTCGCGA
>JAVBJF010000808.1:0-44585 GCA_033439095.1 Pseudococcus viburni | reverse complement strand
ATGGACTGGTTTGCGGAAAAGGAGACGCGGGGAGCTATGATACGCGAAGATCCAAATGAGGAGGCAGAGAGGAAGAAAATCCACGTAACTGAGACGAGAGCTTAATTGTAATTATAAAATAAACCCGGGTCTGGAGGGGAAAAAGGGTGCCCATTGGATGCGATATTACCCGGCGAAAAAAAAAAAAACAGGTTGTAAAATATTCAGCAGCAGCCCGGCGTAAATATTTAATAATAAAGCCAGAATGGCGATGCTAAAAATGAGAATATAACAGAACGGTATCAGATTTCAAATAATACTAATGGTATTTATATTAACTAGACGCGTTTATTTTTTTATTTATTAGGTGCAGAACCGCGAATCTACGTTGAAATAAAAAATAATAATTATTTGATGAGAATATCAGATAACTGAGAGCTGGAGCTGGTGTTTGTGCCAGCTCATCGTCGTACCACCACCACAACCACCGCACCCGGCGAAGGTTAACGTCATGAATTTTCTGTACTGTCGTCAGAAAATTTTTTTTCTCGCTGGTTTCTCTCTCGGACCCGGGTAATATTATATTCGAACGACGCTGCGTGGTTAATTAGGCGCCTTTTTTCGTTCAGGCGCCGCAGTGAAACTGTACCGGCATCATGAGACGTTGTGGGAGGTCGAAATGGCGAAAAATTCACACTTGAGGTGAATTTTACTCGTTTTAAATTAGCCAGAAGCACGATTATTTGAATTAATTTATGGATCGAGTCAGAGACGTATTTTTCGCCAGGACAGAGCGTACAATTTTCGCAGCCGAGTTGTAAATTTCACGATGTGAGGTTGGCGTTTCGTGGAAATCGGATACGAGCATATCTGGATATGGAGTCATGAAAGTATTTTTATCATAGATTTTGATGTACAGAAAAGGTCAGGAAGGAAAGCTTTTAAAAAAATGGCGAGGTTTGCGAAAAGTTTCTTGAGTGTTGTTCAATCGTTAAAAATGTGTTAAAATTGGCTTGCGATACCAATATTTTTAATCAAATTTCGTTAAATGTGCGATATCTCGAAACAGAATTATTTGAGCGTAAAATCATCATCGAATTCGAGTTCAGCGCCCTCGAAAACCTAGAAATCGATATACATGACGATTTTTTATCACTTTTTGAAAAACTACCCTCACAATTCACCCCTATTTTTCTTCTGTTTATCAAGAGGAAATTAAAATTAGTGGAGAGCATCTGCTAACGATTTTTTTTTTCATTGTTGTTGAGAAAATATTTTCAACTCATCTGTGAAGAAAATCTCGGTTTGGGTTGATTTTAGATTTTGGGGGTAGTTTAGAAAGAGGGAGGGGGATGAGAATTTGAGGTAGTTGATTCTTGATGGTTTGTATAGGTATTGAATCTCTAGTTTCATTCTTCAAAGAAATTTGGTAATGGATTCGAAAGTAAATAATAACAATTTTTCATAAATTTTCTTAAACTACCCCATCCTTCCCCCCTATTTTGAATTCATTTTCGCCCTTCTCCAAGGGCTGATAAAGAATAATCCAAGTTTCATTTTTTGTAGTTCTTACGTGAACGATTACCTGTATCTTTGCATCTTAAAAACCCGGCTTTTTAGGAGTTTGATAAGATATAGGGGGTGAATTGCGGGGTGGGGAAAGGGGGAGATGTCCAAAAAATGATAAAAATCACCATGGGTATCGATTTCGAGGTTTTCATGGACGCCGGTTGCAAATCCAGCGATATTTTCCCGGTTAATTGCATTTGTGGCCGAATACTTTAGAAATTTGCTGGATTTGTGTAGGAATCTGAACCCTTTGTTAGAACCACTTTCTTCCCTTATTGAAAATTTGATGGGAAAATAATTCATATCTATTTTTTCTGCGATGCCTCCCTTGAATCATTATTTCATTAAATTTTTTAAAATGAAAAAACAGTTTTCAGATGTTCAGTAGGGTGTAAAAGGGTGAATTTCAGGGGAGGGGAAAGGGGTAGGTTGTCAGATTGATAAAAAATCACCATGGTATCGATTTCAAGGTTTTCATGGACGCCGATTGCAAATCCAGCGATATTTTCCCGGTTAATTGCATTTGTGACCGAATACTTTAGAAATTTGCTGGATTTATGTAGGAATCTGAACCCTTTGTTAGAACCACTTTCTTCCCTTATTGAAAATTTGATGGGAAAATAATTCATATATATTTTTTCTGCGATGCCTCCCTTGAATCATTATTTCATTAAATTTTTTAAAATGAAAAAACAGTTTTCAGATGTTCAGTAGGGTGTAAAAGGGTGAATTTCAGGGGAGGGGAAATGGGTAGGTTGTCAGATTGATAAAAAATCACCATGGGTATCGATTTCAAGGTTTTCGAGGATGCTGATGTCAAATCCAGCGATATTTTTCGGTTTATTTGCACCTGTGGCCGAATACTTCGGAAATTTGCTGGATTTGTGTAGGAATCTGAACCCTTTATTAGAACCAATTTCTTTCCTTTTTGAAAATTTGATAAGAAAATAATTCTTATCTATTTTTTCTACGATGTCACCCTTGAATTAT
This sequence comes from Pseudococcus viburni, assembly GCA_033439095.1. Taxonomy (NCBI): domain Eukaryota; kingdom Metazoa; phylum Arthropoda; class Insecta; order Hemiptera; family Pseudococcidae; genus Pseudococcus; species Pseudococcus viburni. Next base: position 42,047 of record JAVBJF010000808.1, on the reverse strand, counting down.
TATTTCATTGTATTTTTCAAATGAAAACCCCCTTTTTTAGATGTTCAGTGGGATGTAAAAGGGTGAATTTCAGGGGAGGGGAAAGGGGTAGATTGATAAAAAAAATCATCATGGGTATCGATTTCAAGGTTTTTGAAGATGCTGATCACGAATCCAGCAATAATTTTTCGTTTCTCTACACCTCTGACCAAATATTCGGAAAAACTCTCCATCCGAGGTAAACGGCTATATTTGGATGGAAAACTGAATTTAATGAAAGAAGAATGAATTTTGGCGTCAAACCAAAAATTTCTGAGGCTGGGAACCATTTTCGCTCCCCCGCTCCGCTGGAGAAAAGGAGGCAAAAGTTGCAATTTTGAAAAAAATTCCTAAAAATAAATTTTTTGTTATAAATGAAGTATCTTGATGTCACTGTTGCATTTTGATCCGTAAATTCCATTTTTATCATTGAAATCGAAGTACCCTTTGGTTCGGTATTTTCGACGTGTTTTGGCGTTATATCGGCAATTTTGAGTGTTTTTCAAGTTTTAAGGGTCCACAGGGGGCGGGGGGTGGAAATCGAAAAATGGACTATACAGTAATGATTTGTACACTTTACGTGGTATATTTTAACAAAATTTCGATTTTGAGGTCGACTCCGATGAAATCTACATTTTAGGGGTTGTACCTCCTCAGGGTAGTGAAGGGACAATGAGTTCCGGTCTCGAAAATTTTTTTTTGACCTCAAAATTCATTATACCAAAATTCACTTTTTTTCATGAAATTCACTTTTTGGGGGTTGCATTTTCACTGCCTCGTCTGTAAGAGGGTGAGTTTCAGGGGTAGATTTTCAAAGTGATGAAAAAACATTATGGGTATCGATTTCATGGTTTTCAAGGTCGCTGATTACGAATTCAGCGGTATTTTTTCGTTCACCAGCACCTGTGACCGAATACTCGGAAAATTTACTCGATTCGCGTAGGAATTTTCACTTTGAATTTTAATTAAGCAAATTTCATTTCATTTTTTTCTCTCAATAGATGTTGTATAATTGATTAATTGCAACATATTTTCTTTCCCGGTTATGAACATCTCGTTTATGATCGTATTTGAGATATGACTTAGGCTGTAGACATAGAGAGGTGTTAGTCATATACGCCGACGCATCAGCGAAGAAAAATTCGCATCCCGCGCAGTTCATCGTTCCATATTGTACCGATAAATATAAGCGATTAGTAATTAACTCTTGTATAAGAATAAAAGAATCGTCTACCAACGCTCGAAATATACTCGTACATTATAGGTAGTTGTTTGTGATGAAAAAGACTTACAGAAAAAAAAATTATGACACGACATGATATTAAAATGGGCATCAACCGAACGGATATTGAACATGGGTCTGGTGTAAATTCCAACACGTATGTGTATAAATTTTTTATACGATTGATCGAAGGGAGGAGGAGGGAGGAGGAGGAGATGGCGAAATAAGTAAATCAAATCGATTGCTGTACGCGATGATGAGGCTACACGTCGTCTATATAGTTTTAAATCTGGTATGGTATTTGTGAAAGAGGCGAATACCGAGTTCCCACTGTTTGTGTTAACCAGAAAATGTGAATATAGGGCCAATTACCATTATCGCGGAGCAGTTGATATTATTAAGATTGTTCTAAAACGTAGCATTTACGATGCTGCGGTATCAATGTAGCAATTTGTATAGTAACCCGTATCTGTGTGCTCGAATTGAGTACTATAATCAATGGTAATCGATGAATAGATTGATAGGTATGTGCGGCGAGGTTATATCCTAGGTACGATTGTCTAAATTACGTTAAATAGACGATCGGAGGTTTATTTGGTATCAAAAGCGGAGGGAATTTACATTTATTAGCCTCGTATGAAAAATAACCTGGTCCTAGAAGCGAATTTACTACGAGGTGTTCGATTGAGAGATTTTTTTACTTTTCCTTCATATGTGGCGTTCTGTAAGAGAAGGGACAATTTGGTCTCAAAGTTGATTTCGAGAAAAACGCAAAAATGTGAATTTGGGTTGGAAATAATAGCTGTTTTTTTTACATGGATTTTGCATAATCCGGATTTGGATTATCCGAATCCTGAATTTCAAAATCCAGAATCCAATTCGAAAAGCTACTCGCCGAGTAGATTCTCGAAATTGATTTTGGGTTCTCAGAACGGAAATGTTTTTTTTCTTTAGAAAATTGATAACATAATCGAAAAAAAAAGAAAATTTAAAAAGTGTTCAAAATCGAGATTATGCAAAATCCGTGTAAAAAACATAGCTATCGATTTTTTTTTTTGTGAATTCGTGTACTATGATCCTTCTACTATCAGATTTAATTGTCCGGAACTCGTGAAATAAGTTTTAAACAGTATAAACTTGCCATACAATGAAAGTTTGAATACAAAAAATTGTTGATTTTAATAATTTACGTTGGTTTTTTCATGTTTGGGACTATTTTGGGAACACTTGGAAACCCGATACGGCTCCTAAATCAAAATTGTCTAATTCTACAGCTAATTTCCCATTGGATTGAAAAAATTGAATTTTGCCCCAAAAATAGGTATGTTTTTTAATGAAAATGTTCGCTTAAATACTTTAAACGTGTTTTTCCAACATTAAATTTCAAGTCCTTGTAAACCCGTCAATTTTTTATGAAAAAAGTTACTAGTAGCTGATTTGAAAGGTAATTTTATGTGTGTGGATTACGAAAATGCCAATAACCCAAAAACGACTTTTGGGAGTCAATTTAGCTAAAAAATGGTCCTAACCTCAAAAAATTAGCAGAAAGGGGTAGTTCGGTATATATAAGAAAGTCCATTAAGGTGTATATTTCAACATGCCTGAACTGCCCTAAAATCAGCGAGTATTTTGTTACCCTTTTGGGGGCAAGGGGGTTCAAATATGGTTTTTTGACTATAACTTTCAAAATTACACACTTACGAAAAAAAAATTGAAACAAAAATTGTAGATCATAAAAAACAAACAATTTTGGTATTTACTTACAATTTTTCTCTAGGACGTTATGTGGGGGAGCTCTTAATAATAGGAAGTACTATGCAAAAGAACCGTTCTTAAAAGTCGATAAACCCGATTTTTTGAAATTATTTGTGTTGATGAGAAATTTTCAAAATTAATTTTTTTTCTGAAAGACCCAGCTCCCCCACATGCCATTGTAGGGAAAAATTGTAAATAACGAAATTTTTCGTTTTTTTATTATTACAATTTTTGTTTCAACTTTTTTTTTCGTAAGTGCGTAATTTCATAGGCGGCGTTACTGGCCCCGCTCTGATGCTCGAGAAACACTCAAAATTTACCGAGTGATACGGAGCAACACCTGGGAAAATGACAAGAAAAGCTCTCTTTTTTTTAATTTTAATAATACTGAAAGAGAACAACCGTGTTTAGAAAAAAAATAAGCGTGTCAACAATGTCGTTTATCGGTTTATCAATACTAAAATTTTTGAAAAAAAAACAATTTATTAGAAATAATTAAGCCGCATTGTAAATGATTCAACCTTGTTTCCAATATTTTTGAAGAAACTGAATTAGTTAATTTTATACAATCCATCTACTTGATCAATAAAATTGGTGAAGTTTGAAAATTGAAAATTGAAACCATGCAGGAGTGCTGAAAAGCCTAATTCTTGAGAACCAAGCTGAAAAAGATTTTTGAAGGGTTAACCGTCCTCTTTCGAAATTCATAATCCAACTCAGAATTCATCTCCCAAATCGAAGTGTTTAAAAAACGTTGGCCTCGCATACTTTTTTTTCTATATTTTTCCACTGAAATTGCATCTTAGGTCGATACTATGGACCATAACCCCCACTTTGTATCACTTTTCGTCAACCATCTCCTGAATATATCAAAAACCCGATCATTTTTGCAAAACTCCAAATTTCCATGCCACCCATTTCTACCTTCTTCGACCATCGATCACCGATACAGGCATCATAGCGTGGTTACTTTTTAGTAACTTGGTTACTTTTTTCGAGACAAGTTACTTTTGGTTACTATTTCCACTTCAAAAGTTACTTTGGTTACTTTTTACCTCTAAAAGTTACTTTTTTCCAAAATTTCTCAAAAAATTTACCTTTTTTTCACAATTTTTCTCTAAAAATTGTTTTTTTCAAGCGTAAAGTGTCTGTTAGTTTCAGTTTAGTCGAGTTTTGGAGACTTTTTTGTTTCAAAAAATTTCGCCCTCGCTCCGCTCGGGCAGTACATTGATGCCTCTGTTTCTTGAATACACTATCATTCCCTAAATTTGAATCAGTCAAAATTGGTGTATTTTCATTCTCTTGGTTAAGTATAGTGAAATAATTTTCATCAAAAACTAGAGATTTCACCCATATTTCAGTCAAAACTCCAATCAATTTCCAATTTGTCAAATAAAAATCAGTAATTTTGATCAATATTTCAATGAAAAATCACTGATTTTCATATAAATTTACAGGGTAGGTAGGTTAGATACTCACTTTTTTTTACTGAATTTTGACACACCCTCATTTTTTTCAAATTCTTCCCCGCCCTTGCATAATGTCTGATTAAGTCCCGGAGTCGAGCAGATTCAATCCAAGCTCAATAAAAAAAAATGAAATTTTACCTCGAAAGTGTTCACTGTTCAGAGAAGTGCATTTTATTACTCTTCAAAAATAATTTTTCTTATTTCTTACATTAGAATATAACTTTCTAAATCTACATCAATCAAGTTTTATAAAAACTCTGCCTTTTTGAACCAATAAAATAATTTTCATTGATATTGCAGTCAAAAGTCGTTGATTTCTTAGTCGATTTTCAATTAACCAGAAAAAAATCAGTAATTTTGGCTAAACGATCAATGCGAATCACTGATTTTCATTTATATTCATCTCACTGATTCAGATTTAGAGAATTCTTGCAATTTTTCAGTTTTTCTTCGCTTTTATCTGTATTACATTTTTTCATCTGTCCACTGAAATTAACCTGACTTTACGAGCACTACTGTAAAAATAGATTTTGAAGTTTGTTACGAATTTTTACCCCCCCCCCCCCCCTCACCCTATTTTTCTCCAATTCTCAGCCCCTCCCTTACATAATTTCTGGGAGCGCTTATAAGTTATAATAATTGCATTAAGTAAGCAATTAAGCATACATGTTTTTTTTTTGTTTTTTTTTTACAAATTTTACCATTAAAAATTGAGTTTTTGGTTACTTTTTGGTAATACATTGGTTACTTTTTTTTCCCAAATTGGGTTACTAAAGTTACTTTTTTCCCACCAAATTTCACTATGATGCCTGCCGATATCGAAAATTTCCACAAATCATCTCCCATCTCCCCCTTCCCCCTTGCTCCTTCACCAACGGTAATAAAATTTACACCATGGGAAAACCAATATCATTTTTTCCATCTCATTACATTAATATACCCAGAACTCCCTCATTTAATCTCCGAGTACAATTTACAAACGCAACATACCGCAAGATCATATCTCATTTATACCTATTCGTTCACATTACCTCGGTTCAGCATCCGGCTATACGGCAATGCCCTATAAATAATTTGCTCCTTCTTAGAAGTATCGTATTTAGGAACGATATTTAAGTAAAAAAATATATCAATCTTCGTTTCATACGTGTGTAGGTCTGGGTACAACTTACAGCCGTCAAAAATATCCTTCAGCTTGCGTACAGAATCTAATACCTAATCATCCGTATGATATAATTTTCTGTGTAAAACCGTTCAAAATAATTATTGGGTATATTTGAAGAGTCTTTAAAAGGTATATATAGACAACCTCGCGTAACTAAAAATCAAAAAAGAAGATAAAAGGAAATAAACTCTTCGACAGAAGAGAAAACACCCCGAATAAAATGCTCGCTTTCCCTCTCTTTCTCTCCCTAATCTCGCACACAGACAAAATTCAACGTTTTACTCTTCGTATTCAGGTATCTACATTGCACTATTATTAAAAAGCCAATAAAATGTCCAACATTGTTTGCCAATTATTTTTTCCAAGACTAGAGGCGCCTATATAATAACATATTTCACCGTGTATCGGTAGCCATCCCCCTATAAACATAAAATACGCCCAAACCCCGAAGCTCTATTTACAATTCATCTTCGTCCAAGACAAGTCGCGTCCTTGCCTTTACGTACGCGGATATACGATACAAATGTACCATTGTAGTAGGTACCTGTCGTACCTAAATAGCATAGTATTGCACATATACGTAGAAAAACATCGAATACCCGGCCTCTTTATAATTTATTTATACCGATTTATGACGATACGATGGTTTATGTTTAGCATTGATTGATATTAGTGCATATGGTAGTCAATTTAGGTTTTGACCCAAAATAAATTGGCAAAAAAGGGAAGTTTCGCGCTACCCACAAGGGAGGGGTAAATGTCTGCTAAAAACCGGTTTTTCGTGAATATCTCCTCAAATGAGCCTCAAAATTGAAAAATAGTTATAAACAATCTTGTTCTACGTGTATTTCCTATCAAAAATTTTTTTTGTTTTTTCAAAAACACTCACTTCTTTGACCAAAAATTAAGGGTAAAAACACCTATTTTTCAACAATATACAGCATTTTTTGAAAAAATCAAACTTTTGAGAATATCTTCTTAAATAAGCCTCAAAATGGAAAAATGGTTATGAACAATCGTCATGTTCTACGTGTAATTTCCTATCAGACAGGTTCGTTTTTTTTTTTCGAAAACACTCGCTTCTTTGCCCAAAAATTAAGGGTAAAAACACCTTTTTTTCAACAATTTACAGCATTTTTGAAATGATGGAAATACGAAGTTGAAAGTACCCAAAATTATACCAGTGAAGGGTAATTTTTTTATACATGCTGGTAGGGTATTCCAAGAAAAGTCACCGCAAGAATTTCAACCCCTACCGTTAATTATAAAAGACGTCATTGAATACTGCAATAACCTCCCTTATAATTAACGGCAGGGGTTGAAATTCTTGCGATGACTTTTCTTGGAATACCCTACCAGCATGTATAAAAAAATTACTCCTCACTGGTATAATTTTGGGTACTTTCAACTTCGTGTTTCCATCATTTCCAAAAATAAATACTGTAAATATTGAAAAAATAGGTGTTTTTACTCTTAATTTTTGGGCAAAGAAGCGAGTGTTTTCGAAAAAAAAAACGAACCTGTCTGATAGGAAATTACACGTAGAACATGACGATTGTTCATAACCATTTTTCCATTTTGAGGCTTATTTGAGAAGATATTCTCAAAAGTTTCGATTTTTTCAAAAAATGCTGTAAATTGTTGAAAAATAGGTGTTTTTACCCTTAATTTTTGGTCAAGAAAGTGAGTGTTTTTGAAAAAACAAAAAAGTTTTTTGATAATAAGAAATTACACGTCGAACAAGATTGTTCATAACTATTTTTCAATTTTGAGGCTTATTTGAGGAGATATTCACGAAAAACCTGTTTTTAGCAGACATTTACCCCTCCCTTGTGGGTAGCGGAGGGTTGTGGGGTGTCCATTTTAGTAAGTATGTTGTGTAGTGGACCATTACGAACATAAAACACGAAAAAAAAATCAGGATTTAATTTTTGGGGTTCAACTACGAAAATGACTGGACTATGATATCCACTCAATCATTTTCCCACCTTCTCATTCCTATCTCGAAAAAATGTCATTTTAAATCGCTAAGAAAATATTTCAGTAAGACATGAAAATTTTTTGTTGCTAGGAAAACAAAAAATTAATATTTTGGTATTTTTGTAAAAAAATTTGACACCCCCCCCCCCTCCAATCCAATTGCATAATTTGTTTTTTTTTCGAATATCCGTTATTTTTTTCTGATCAATGGTTTGATTTTTTGAAAATATGGTTTTTGAGGGGTTCCTGTATATGGTATCAGTGACTTATTTCTAAATTGAGTTGTTTTTTATTTTCTTTTAAAATTTCCACTCAATATGAGTACCTACATGATTTTTTTTTAGGTGTGGGTTGTTTTGTTTTTTAATTTTTTTCCATGTTTGGTTCAATTATTTGTTTTTTTGAAATGGTTTTACGTATATTTTTTTCATCAGAAATGTTTTTTTTGTTATTTATTTTTTAAAATTATGGATTTTTCGGGTCTCATCTGAAAATGGTTTGATTTTTTTCTGAATACATGACTTGATTTTTTGGTTCTTTTTTCTGATTTATACATTACATAGGTTGATTTTTTTCCCCCTATGTATTTAACTACGTTAAAATTCATGAAAAGTATTGCCAAAAAATTATCAAGTTCTCATTCAATCGGTATAAAAATACCTGGTGATGCTTGATAAAATATTTGGATCATCACAAAATCTGTGTTTCAAAATCAAAAGTTGTAATATGCTTTCATGAAAATTTTTGATTTGGTAAAATTTTAGTGATATTGAATGATATATTCACTTGAAATTATGCAAAAATTGTATGAAATGTGTTAAAATTCGAGAAAGTTTTCAATTTTGCATCAAAACTGACCTAAATAACGTGATAGATGTTCAAAAGATTGAGTGTAAAATATTGTAAAAAAAGTGGTAAAATGCTGGGAAAATTCTCGTATTTGAATTATTTTTATCAATGTCTGCAACATTTTCAACAATTTTTGCATTTTTAAAAAATCTTTATGCTGTTTACTTGACTTATTGAACCATTTTTGCTCTGCTTTCAATAATTTTCTCAGCAGTTTTGACAGTGATCTCGATCTGATATGCATTTTGAACGATTTTTTTTTAATTTTTGGAATAATTTTCATCCCTTTTTCAAATGGATTGATTTTGAATCTACATATTTTAACAACTTTCGCAATATTTTCAACTTTTTTCGTCTCTGGTTTTCGACCATTCGACCACTCCCTCCAGAGATACAAACTATCGAACTTTGAGCATATATGACCCCACTTCACCTCGTATCAAAAAATACTTTTTGTAAAAATATGTAATTTTTTAAGTTTTTTGAATATATTTTTTTATATAGTTCTGAACTGGTTTTCAAAACAATTTTTAAATGTTTTCACGTCTTAGTTTCTTTCTAAATCAAATAAAACAAAAATATTCGCTAAAATTACAGTGTCAGTTGAAAGATTAAAAGTTAGAGCCAATCAAGCTTAAGTACCTATGTTTGTGTGTTGTGAATCAAAATAAAATTATTTTTTTCATTTTCGAAAGTCTTTCATCTACTTTTTTACTAAGAGATGAAAGTTTCGTGAATTTGCATAAGTTTTTTGAAGGCTTAGATAGTCTAATAATTCATGAACATTTCAAACGAATCGTGAAACATGTTAGCAATTTGAGTATATTTCCTCGAAATCCACCGCTTTTGTCAGTTTCAATTCATTTAACTTTCAGTTACCATAATAAAAAAACGAGGGAGATAAAACATCAGCTATTTACGACTCTGAGGTAATTGTATCAAAATCTAAATTCTTTTCCCACGTTCAGGTGGCTTGTGCTTTTTCGCTGGCACGTGAAAAAAGAGTTAGAAAAATTGATAACCAATAAACCATCGAACCATCTCCCGTCACTCGATCGCTCGCGGCACCGAGAAATTTCAAACCTGGCCAAACCATCTGAAAATAGTCTAAAACCGTATCAAGCCTCACCAGCTACTATAAAATTCTCAGGTAGTAATTTTTCGCCGATTCCTTGGTAGCGAATTGGCACAAGCAGGCGGTTCGTGGAACCGATCGAAGAAAATTTCCAAGCTGAAAAACTTCACTTCTGTCCGCTGCCAGAGTACCACTTATAGACGATTGATTGCGCGCGTATATGTAATATCGAAGCGTACGAGAGAGAGAATGCTGTCAAAAAAACTGACACATATTTCAAGACAGCGTGGTACCCAGTTAAAGATGGATAGGTAAGGTGGCAATTATCGAAAGATAGCGGTTTAGCGTTGCGTTACTTGTGTGAGTTTTGAGTATGTACAGAAACAGATAGAGGTATAGAGTATTTGATGTGTGAGATATACGACGACAGAGGCGCAGGGGGTGGAAACGCAAAAAGGAGTAAATCACGATATCATCTGCGATGAAGTCGGATATATTATTATATACTTAATAATGGTTCTTATCAATACGATGCCGATTCCTTGGATGATGAGTCAAACTGTAACAGTGGGAAAATTTGTAAACGAATGGGTGTTGGAGGTATTGGAATGTACGATATGTTTTAGGTAGGTCTAGGTACATAGAGTTACCTAATGTATCGAATCGTATACTATAATTTAATGGTAGAACGTTTATATTTATACGAATCAAGGAGGGAATTTTTTTCGAGCATTGGGCTGCCTTTTTTGGTGTACAGATATTTTCCAGTGGTATACCTACCATTAAGTTTAGCACTTCGGGAGCAATTTTAATAGCAGTGGGTGAGAAATGATGTTTGTGGGAGAAGATGGTAATTTAATGGGTTTCAATTCAAATTGCTTTATGAGTGACGAATTGATTCATGAGGAGAAGAGAAGGGTTGATATGATGATATGAAAAATTCTCTCTTAACCTTTTGGTGTCCACCTCGAAGAAAACTATCAATTGAAAACCTAATATTTTCAAGTTATTGAAGTGAATTTAAGTGTCACATTCAAAACTACTTACCCAAAAAATTAGAGATTTGAGAAAAATTTCATTTCAAAAATTATTAATTTTTAAAATTCATTCTTTTTAATTTCTAAAATGGGAAAAATTGTTGGTATGATATCAAACCACAGTAAGAAAAAATGTCACCCCAAAATACCTACCGCAAATGACAAAAAAAAATCTATGGACTAACACAGCTATTGCAGAATAAAAATTTTCACGTATTGAACCACTTCAGAGAAAAAGGAAAGAGGATTTCAGAAGAAAATTCTAATAAAGATATAACACATTTCGAAAGTCGAGTTTTATGGTTTAATTAGGTTCCGAAATCGATTATTAAAAAAAATGATAAATTTTTATATTTTGAAGACGTAAATTTTTTCACTTTGATAAAAGCTGTGCTTTCAACCCTGATAATACCCGGAAATTGATCATTTTAATTTATTTTCAACTTCGTATACGTGGAAGCTGATTCTCTTATGGAGTACGTAATTTCTACTAACTGTAAGTATATAAATAATTGAAAAATTCCGAAACAATAATTTCAATAGTCCAAAATCTTTCCATTATAATAAAAATAGTGCTTTCAAATTATTATAAAATCCCAAAAATTCAACCATTTTTTCGTACTTTTTCTAACACTAGGATTCTGACATGGGTAGGCCTGGCGGTTAACTTTTGAAAAGTGTACCTAACGTTTTTAGGTCAAATTTTACCCATCATTAATGTAATGACATTTTGTTAGACTTAACTAAAAAATTTGACATTTTCATACTTGTTTTTTAAAAAAAATAATGATATTATATTCAATTTTTTTCATTTTCGACATTTTTTAAAACTTTTTCCAATTTTTTTCTTAATTTTTTAAAACACACATTTCTTTTTTTTTTCAAGACGTAGGTACCTAGTACCTACCTACATTTTTTTCATTTTTTTCAATTTGTTTTTTTTTGTGTAACGATCTGCGTAACTTTTTTTTCAGAGTTGCCAAATATGATTTTACGAAAATTATGAATTTGGCGTTTGAATTTGTATTTTTGGCTACACTGCTTGCTTAAATTGTAAAAATGTTAAAGTTATGATTTTTTTCATGTAGGTACATTGACATTTTAGTAAAAAATGTAGCTTTAATTCACGATGTTGGCAACAGTCTCCCTAAATTGTGTAACGAGCGTCTATAGTTTCATTCTAGAGTTGTCGGAAATGACGCGGCACGATTTTTTTTCTACGTGTTTGACGTCTGACTCTGAGTCCTTAGTTCAGAATATTTCCATTTTTTAAAAACAATTAAAAATTTTCTGAACGTTTTTATCCAAGTCCAAATTTCTTTCATATTTTTCTCAACTCAAGTTTTTTTTCAGACGTAATTTTCTGAACTCAAATTTTTTTCTTTCAATTTTCTCAACTCAATTTTTTTCTTTCAATTTTTTTAGACGTAATTTTCTCAACTCAAAATTTTTTCTTTCAATTTTCTCAACTCAAAATTTTTTCTTTCAATTTTCTCAACTCAAACTTTTTTCTTCCAGTTTTTCTCAGCTCCATTTTTTTTCTTCTAATTTTCCCAACTTAATTTTTTCCTTTCAATTTTCTCAACTCAATTCTTCCAATTTTCTCAACCCAAATTTTTTTCTTTCAATTTTCTCAAATAATTTTTTTTCTTCTCATAACTTGTGTCATTACGTGATAAGAACTCGGAAAAGAAATTGTGCTGCTGCAAAATTTGAGTTGAGAAAATTAGTAGAAAAAAATCTGATTACGTCAAAAAAAATTTGAGTCGAGAAAGTTAGGTATAAGAAAAAAATTAAGTTGCGAAAATTTGAAGAAAAAAATTTGAGTTACACGCAAATAAGAAACATTACTTCGCCTCTAAAGTAATATTTGAACATATATCCATGAAATCTAAGGTTTTTACTCTTGAAGCGTGTTTTTCCATTGCTGGTAATTATCCTCTATGTTGGTAAACAATTCAATTTCGAAAGTTTTGCTTTTTTTCTCATAGTTTTCAAAATGGAAAACGTACGCTTTTCAATTGGTTCATCTGGACTACTCGATTCAGGATATCAAACTTGCGATATGACCAAATTTTCACCTACCGAAGTTGATTACAACGTCTTTTGGAGCGATTCTAGTGCGCTGAAGAAAAATAAGCTTTTGGTGGTGGCTCCAGATCGACTTGGAAATGGTCGCAATCGATTCTGAATGTCAATTTTAGTATAAACCGATTTTAAGAATATTACCTCATGATTTACCATTTTTATAAAAAAAATTGAACTACCAAAATGCCATTTCCGCAATCTTCGAAATTTCTTCCAAAATCGAAACATCAACTTTGGCAGCTAAAAATTGGGTTCCAAAGGTGTGGGTAACATGATGCTCTATCAGTGAGTCAAATTTTGGCGCAATCAGCGAAGACGAGTTGTACAGATTTCCTGTTTGGTTGCATATTTTTATAGGAAATTGAACGGAGAATCCCAAGAAGCTGATTTGAAGTTCATATCACGCTGCCAAAAGCCCCAAAAAAAGAGCTCAAGAAAAAAAAGAAATTTTGAAGAAAAATTTGTTGATGTTTTTTTTGGTAAGAAATTTAACGAGGAATTCGAGAACAATTGGTTTGAAGGCTGTATCTTGCTTGCCTCTAAGTGCCTCAAAAATTGCTCAAAAAGAAAATAAGATTTTGATGAAAAAATTTGTTTTTTAGTTTTGAGGTTCTATTATGAGGCACTTGGAGGCGAGATACGGCCCTGAAACCAATTTTTCGGATTATTCGTGAAATTTCTTATTCAAATCAGAAAAAAAAACAAAATTGAATCTTGAAGGTTGAAACCATGTCCCATACCTATTAGTCTACAGTCCAGACCCCGAAAAGTGTTCAATGGGTCTGCTTTTTTGGGGAACAAAGAAATCAGTTGGTTTTTTGTTGGTATGGATGGGGTACTCACGAAAATGAGCATTTTCGATTTTTGCCGGGTCACTATAGGGGGCTGGAGCCTGAAAACCCCCATTTTTTCAAGTTGGCCGGGAACAAAAAATTTTTTTGCCATTTTGTAGCACATGCTCCCCCGAGTCCGAATAGGTGTTTCATTTCCTTGGGCATGGTCACAATGGTCCCCTAGGGCCCCCAAAGTGCGATTTTTGGTGAAATTTGGCCATTTTTGAAAGTAAAATGATTGTGTAGACGTCATAAAGCTCGCGGAACAAGAAAAAACCACCTTCATGGGGACATGAACTCATTCTGAACCGATTGAGCCTAAATTTTTGGAAAATGGCTGGCACAATGAGCCGCAGGCGAATTTTAAAGATGCGCCCCTCGGCGATTTCTCAAAAAAATAAACAGCTACAAAATTTTTACAAAATGGCTATGCACGCGTGTAACATATCAAAATGGGGTAAAATTTCGCGAGAAATCCGAAAATACCAATGAATTTTGATTTTGACCCCTTCCAAAAATTTTAAGGGGTGAAATTTGGTCAATTTTTGACCGATTTTGAAAAATTGTCGTATTACCTATCAAAATGAGGTGAAATTTCGCGAAAAATCCGAAAATGACAATGAATTTTGATTTTGACCCCTTTCAAAAATTTTAAGGGGTAAAATTTGGTCAATTTTTGACCGATTTTGAAAAATTGTCGTGTTACCTATCAAAATGGGGTGAAATTTCGCGAAAAATCCGAAAATGACAATGAATTTTGATTTTGACCCCTTCCAAAAATTTTAAGGGGTGAAATTTGGTCAATTTTTGACCGATTTTGAAAAATTGTCGTGTTACCTATCAAAATGGGGTGAAATTTCGCGAAAAATCCGAAAATGACAATGAATTTTGATTTTGACCCCTTCCAAAAATTTTAAGGGGTGAAATTTGGTCAATTTTTGACCGATTTTGAAAAATTGTCGTGTTACTTATCAAAATGGGGTAAAATTTTGCAAAAAACTAAAAATGTTGATAAATTTCGATTTTGACTTTTTTCAAAAAGTTTACAGATAAAATCTATAGTCAATGTTTGAACAATTGTAAAAAATCATTGCTACTTTTTAAAAATTTTTGAAATTTTAAAAGAACATAAAAAATATAGCTTTAAGGATAGGTCTTATAACAGCTACGAATGTAAACAAAGGTAACGACGTTGATAAGAATCACACACATCTGTACCAACAATGTACGATAGCAGCCGATTCTCATTGAAGTTTCATACACCTGAAAATCACTCGAGCATTCTTTTTTTTTTAATTTATCTGCAAAAAAGTACCTCCTGTTTTACTCTCTAAATTTTTCTTTCTCATACATCACGTAATAGTGATGATTGCAAAATTACTGAAAAATTGACCAAATTTCACCCCTTAAAATTTTTGGAAGAGGTCGAATAACAAATTTATTGGTATTTTTGGTTTTCTCAAAAAAGTTTACCCAATTTTGATAGGTAACACGACAATTTTTCAAAATCGGTCAAAAATTGACCAAATTTTACCCCTTAAAATTTTTGAAAGGGGTCAAAATCAAAATTCATTGTCATTTTCGGATTTTTCGCGAAATTTCACCTCATTTTGATAGGTAATACGACAATTTTTCAAAATCGGTCAAAAATTGACCAAATTTCACCCCTTAAAATTTTTGGAAGGGGTCAAAATCAAAATTCATTGGTATTTTCGGATTTCTCGCGAAATTTTACCCCATTTTGATATGTTACACGCGTGCATAGCCATTTTGTAAAAATTTTGTAGCTGTTTATTTTTTTGAGAAATCGCCAAGGGGCGCATCTTTAAAATTCGCCTGCGGCTCATTGTGCCAGCCATTTTCCAAAAATTTAGGCTCAATCGGTTCAGAATGAGTTCATGTCCCCATGAAGGTGGTTTTTTCTTGTTCCGCGAGCTTTATGACGTCTACACAATCATTTTACTTTCAAAAATGGCCAAATTTCACCAAAAATCGTACTTTGGGGGCCCTAGGGGACCATTGTGACCATGCCCAAGGAAATGAAACACCTATTCGGACTCGGGGGAGCATGTGCTACAAAATGGCAAAAAAAATTTTGTTCCCGGCCAACTTGAAAAAATGGGGGTTTTCAGGCTCCAGCCCCCTATAGTGACCCGGCAAAAATCGAAAATGCTCATTTTCGTGAGTACCCCATCCATACCAACAAAAAACCAACTGATTTTTTTGTTCCCCAAAAAAGCATAGCATATTCACTTTCCTGAGCACTTTTCTGCGTCTGGACTGTAGACTATATAGAAAAAATTTTCTATTTTTTATCAATTTTTTTCGAAATCAAATTTAATCAATTGAAATTTCAAAACTCGAATTCCGAAGTATGTTTAATCTTTATTTAAACTTTTTCTGTGATCCCCCCCCCCCCCCCCTCGTATTATACCTATGTGAAATTATTTATTCTGTAATAACAGTTTTATTTCTCAACATGAATTTTTTGGAAAATTTTTTCTAGAGAGCCAATCGTGATATTTTTCTGTACTGTGGTTGAATATCGTATTGTCCATATATGTTGGGATTTTTGCCCCTCCGAAGCAAATTTTCCAGGCATCATAGCGGGTCATTTTTTTAAGATGTTTGTAATTTTTTTCAACTTCAGTCACTTTTAGTTACTTTTCACGTCTAAAAGGTCGACTTTGGTTACTTTTTCCCCCTCAAAAGTTACTTTTTCTTCGTACTTTCTGGCAAAATTCAAATTTCATGTAGAAATTGCTATTTTTTAAAATTCTTCAATAAAAAAATAAAAAAATTGATTTTTGCTAGTTTGTTTGTTGTTTTGACGAAGGAATTTAATAAATGAAGCAGTTGATTTATCTTTGAAATGTTTGCAGAAAACTACAAACAATCCCCCCCTCCCTCTAGAAAACTACAAAAAAAATCCCCCCGAAAAAAAATTGAATTTTTGGTTACTTTTGGTTACTTTTTAGTCATTTTTTGGTCACTTTTTGGTCGCTTTTTGCTCAAAAAAAGTTACTGAAAGTTACTTTTTTTTCAAAAATTTTGCTATGATGCCTGCTTTTTCCATTTTGAAGGTTGAAAAATATAAATTTTGAAAATTATCAGTTTCCGAAATGAAATTTTTGCAGTGTCGAATTAAATGTGACACTACATGCATTGCAACGACGTGAAAAAATATTTCGATTTCGACCAGCAGTTCACTGTGAGGCACCAAAGGGTTAAACCGAGATCCATATCGATTATTAGGTTTTCGACGTGGAAAAATTCTAATTCGACGTCAATTCTTCATTTAAAACGGCCATATTGCGGTTCTCGGAATGTACTACGTTCGAATATTATCCCGTAGCAAAGTGAAAATCACCATGGGTGTCATAACTATGGAAATAAAATTTCTTTATTGGTGAAAAAAATCACGATAACGAAACCGCAACACCTCTGGATGGGATAATTTTTACGAACCCGAGTACACACAGCTTGGAAATAAATATAGGTACTTTACATATCCAAACCGTGCTAGATAAAAATCGCTAATAAAAGTACTAGGTACATAGACACGAGTCATACGTACTCGTTTATCTGTTAATAGTATAACATACGTAGACAAATAATATAGCTTCGGTTATCATAAATCCTGTACGGTTCGATATGGCTGATGGCGCTTTCTAAACCTGTAAATAACACCAATGGCCCTCGTAGGGTCTCGGAGTGGAAATATTTGGTATATTTTGACAATGAGAACGCCATCGCGACACAACATCTCCATCAGCAATCGTTGTCGAGCTGGTACAAAGTTATATATTTTTTAATTGGCCAACGACACGAAGGGTTCGGGGCAAAAAACAAGATGTATTTTACAAGCTGCATAAAAACCAGTAGGATAATCGATCCGTATCGGCTAATTGGGTCCGGCTGTGGGGACTGAGGCGGCGGCTAAAATTCTTGCATCGGAGAGGCAAAGAGAGCAGCGAGGCGTTGGAAAAAGGTGAGAAAACAACGGGTCCGAGAAGGCTTTAGCATGATTTCGTTATCAGATTCACTCGGGTGGCAATGTTGACATTTATAGCCCCACACACGTAGTCCCTTATTCTTTTAATCTGTTTTTCTGATTTACTTTCCAGAAATAATAACCTTCCCCGATGTCGGCAGTGTGATAGAGAGAGAGGCTTGTTTGTTCTAGTAAACGAAGCGTGCGGGGTGCGCCGACGGGTTTACATCGAGCCGCATAAATCAACCGCGACAAATTACCTCTTCGCTTCGGAATCGAGTATTTTACAACTTTTTCTGTATTATACGCGGATACCTTACGTGTATGTGGACTTCGCGTGCTGCGTCGCGTCGGTCACCGCCGCGCCGCAGAGTCCATCAGGATGGGTCGATGTCGAAGAGGATCTTATATGTACACATGTAGAATGATAAAAGAGCATACTCGGTTGGCCGTATGGTTCGTTGGTACGTGTATTTATTGCGATCGATTTAATTGGATTATCGCAGATACGATGGAGATGCTTGATATTACATACTGATGCGCGAATACTGCAAAATCTGTAAATTCTTTGAATAATCAGTGAAAAATAACTTTTTTCTATGCTGCAATTCTGACTCTTTATCAATTATTTTTCACTGATTCAGAATGAGAGAGCACTGAAAAACCGTCAGAATTGCAGCACAGTAATAAATCAGTGAAATTCACTGAGAGAAAGTCAGTGAAAAAAATCGTTGTAAATCAATGAAAATTTACTATAATAACTCAGTGATATTTATGAAATTATTACTGCAAAATCTGTAAATTCTTTGAATAATCAGTGAAAAGTCACTTTTTTCTGTGCTGCAATTCTGACTGTTTATCAATTATTTTTCACTGATTCAGAATGAGAGAGCACTGAAAAACAGTCAGAATTGCAGCGCAGTAATAAATCAGTGAAATTCACTGAAAGCAAGTCAGTGAAAAAAATCACTGAAAATAAGTGAAAATTCACTGAAAACTCAGTGGTATTTTATGAAATTCACTGAAAAATCTGTGAAATTCTTTAAATAATCAGTGAAAAATCACTGAAAATTAGTGAATTCCGCGGATTTTTCCTGTGCTGCAATTTTGACTGTTTATTAGTTACTTTTCACTGATTCGGAATGAGAGTATATTTATCAGGCCGGTCGGTGCAGCGGGGAGGGGGAAGGTGGTCCTCCCGGACCCGAGTTTTTTTGGAGGTGCGACAGAGCTAAAAATTCTTTTCTCACCGCGAAGAAACAAATTCACTGAAAACTCAGTGATATTTATGAAATTCACTGAAAAATCTGTGAATTTCTTTAAATAATCAGTGAAAAATCACCAAAAATCAGTGAATTTCACTGATTTTTTTCTGTGCTGCAATTCTTACTGTTCATCAGTGACTTTTCACTGATTCGGAATGAGAGAGTACCTCATCGCCCCGCAAAAAAATAAAAATTTGATCTAATCAACGAAAAAAACTGAAATTTGGTATATCCTATTTTCGATCTGCTAAATCGACTGAAAGCGTTTTCAAGACGTCTTGCTCTCTCATTTCTGATTCAGTGAAATTTATCAAAAATCACTAAAAAAAACAGTCAGAATTGCAGCACAGTAATAAATCAGTGAACATTTTTTACTAAAAGCAAGTCAGTGAAAGAAAATCACTGGAAATCAGTGAAAATTCACTGAAAACTCAGTGAAATTCTTTGTATAATCAGTGAAAACTCACTGAAAATCAGTGAATTTCACTGATTTTTCCTAGTATCTACCAACTTGCAGATTTTTACCGCGATGCGTGCGCAGTGGGCGTATTTTTAAATTTTTTCCAGAAAAATTTTCTCAAAAACGTGAATTTGAACTCGAAGTTACGAATTTTGAAAAATTGTGCTTTAATCGACCAAATAGGTCATCAATATGGGTAATTTGCGATTATAGATGCTGAAGTTCATATTGAAAGGGTGCGGGAGTTTTATGTCCCTATCGAGAATTGACAGCTATGGCAACGTATTCGGTGGAAATCAAACTCACAATATCGGTCACTGGTTATATTCGAAATTAATAACACAGGCATAAATAATTATAACAATAACAAAGTTCACAACACGAATACTACGCACTTTATACGAAAATACACGTTATTTAGCAAATGGTCGTTATTTAGCAAGTAATTAGTTGTAAGCATCTAGGCGTTATTAGCATCAGAGCGTTATAGGCAGTTGAATATTCACGCTTCCGCGTCGCAGGAGTAGTAGAATGTAGCGTTATCTCAATACTGACGTTTCAATGTTGGCGAGATGTAGAATTCGCCGTAGGTACGAGTATATGAGTCAGTGTCGCCTGCATAATGGCGCGAAATGTAAGTACCACTCAGTGGTTTGGCCATAATGTTCCGTTACACTATGCCCCAAGAAGATATCCGGCAGCATGAAGGGATCGGCGAATCCTCCAATAACGGAACAATTTCGCGCCACATCCTAAGGGGTGTATCGCTATCTGCCCCTTCGACGATAACTCCATGCTTCATAGCGTTACCGGTCCAACTAAAAAGAGTTCAATCTGTCATCTGCTCTGGTACTTTTATGAATCGTAATATTCAGTCAGCCGGTTGTGTGATGCGCGCGCAGCGTGCCGCCTCCTTCTTGTTCGATACCGCCTCGTTCAACTCGTTTTGCTGCTACAGTTATTACGGCGTTATTTCGAAAATCGCCTGTTCTGATGGAATGAATCGATTTGCCCGAGCGTTATTCTTGTGTAAAATATGGTAATTACGTTGAGAATCCGAATCTTGATTTTTCTCAATTACGCAAGCACTGTGGGACCCCCTCCAATAGGGAAGTAAATGGTAATGGACCATTTTAGCGTGAAAAAATGACGATTTTATTGCCGGAGAATGTACCAGGACACCAAATTCACCATTGTATCAGTGAGTTTTGATTTCTTCTTCATCCTGTCTACGGCTGTTTCATCATAGTTCACTTCCTTCGTAACCCTTCCACTTCTAGTTTACGTAGGATGGAGCCGTTGAGCTTGATAGTTTGCTGATTCAGCGGTATCGCGTTAGTAACTCCACTGTGCCAGGTGTGGCTTGCTCAACCGGGTTGTAAACGACTATTCTGACGTCAGTATAAGCAAAAACTTCGTCAATCAGTCCTTTTACAGTATTCCAGTTCAACTGGTCAAGTCCGCAACCGATACGAGGTATCGCAATTTTTTTCAGGTTACGTCTTGTACATTCTTCTCGAAGCTGGATCAGCGATGTTTTTAGCGTATCCAACGTCGGTTTACCGTAACTGTGCTGCTTCGTTATAAGATAGAAGATGAAGCGATCGTCCTTTTTTAACACAGCTACTTGCCCCACTTTCTTGTGTTGTTCGATAAGTTCATTGATCGAGCCAAATTTTTCTCTGAACTGAAGGGCAATTCCAGCGTTCATGCGTAGGTCCTTTGAAACACAATGGGCCAACGCATAATCAGCTGGAGCATCAAAGAGATCGCCGTTTGTTTCTCTTAGTGAATATGCTGACGCTGATGGTATTATGACGCCAGGATTCTGCTGCGTCATTTCTTGAAACATCTCGTTGCTCAAAATCACCGTGGTCGTTCTTTTCATTTCTTTTGTACCAAGTTTGGTGATTCTCAGTTGGAATTTGATCAACCAAAATCTCCCGAATGCCCCACTCTTCGTTAGGCTTGATGTTAAACTTCTTTGATGTGTTGGTTATTTTCTCAATGATATTCTCCACATATTGCTTCCAACCGTTATGTGCGTAACCTTCACCAGGGACTTGCATGTTAATCTTTACCCCTAGTTTCTCGCTAATTAACCACATCATCTGTTGTACTGATGATCCATGTGGACAATACGGAGCTGTGGGCGCAGCCTTTATTCCAAATGCCTCTGACACAGTATTCCAGACCTCCGAGGTAAATTGTGCCCCATTTTCGGAGATTATTTTGCGCATTTGCACACACATGTGCAGAATGTCGGTGATAACGTATTCCATACACTCTGCCACTGCTGTGAGGTAGCGCTCACTGGTAGAATCCTTGACGATTTGTTCAACATTATCATGTTTCACACGTGCAATAGTTCTTCTTCGGTGGTTTCTTGCGCGTACGATCCGGTTCTGCGTATATTTTCCAGTGATCGCTGCAGATTTCCTTGATAACATCTGACTTCATTTTTTGCAACGGGTAGTGGCGACGATAATGACTCGACCAATAAAAGCGATCTTCGCGTGGAATTACCTCTTTATGGTCATTGACCTTCAGCTGCTTTCTGTGTGTTTCTTTTCCATCTACTACTTTAGTTTCAAGCTCCATGAAAAGTAGTGCCGGATTACGCCAAACAGAAACATTCTCGTGTTTTGTTAACCTCAAAAACATGTTCAAATAAGCGTAATAACGATTTAGGCTAACTGTATCTTCACCATGCCTACGCGGTTTTATGAGTGGCATTAATATCGCAACATGTTTGAATCCTTTCGATAGGAGTAAGCGTACAATTTTATTGATGGTCTGTTCAATATAGCTGTTAGGCTTTGATGAATAATTAGCCTCGTATTGGCACATTGACACAACCGCGTGTTCAAGGTCAAACTCTTGATTTTCCAGCGCCGAAAATAAATCCTCCATCTTCATCTGCTCGTTTAAATATGGGCAGGCCTGGAGCTCCGGGTCTGGATTGTTGTTTTTACGCGCCAGAAAATAGGCTAGCGAATCTCCGATCAACTGGTACCTTACTCCGTTGATGGTTATTGTGTGTTCGGGGTTGCATTTATACGCAGTTCCATTCATAGCGGCGGCTACGATGTTTTGAGCTGAGGTGCTCGCGTCAACTGCTAGTTTAAAGTAGCCGTGGTTTGATTTGGCTCTTCGTTTCCTATATCGCTGATCGTTACTCCGGGTACATCATCCTGTGGCTGCGTTTCAGCATTAATATGGTTTATGTTCGCGTTAACGTTTGGTTGGCCATTTTGAGCGCTGTTGAATCGACTATTTCCTCCGGAGCCGCCTTGATTTCGTCTAGGGTTGTTGTTTTGGTAATTACCGCCGTTATTACCTCCCTGATTACCAGAATTACCCTGATTACGGTTCTGATGTTGGTAATAACCGTCCGCAGGCACAGTATTTGCCCCAGTATTGGTAGGCTTAGGCTGACCATTTTGATACTGGTTATTTTGGAAATTGTTGGTATTTTTTACGCTGTGGTTCATTTTCCGGAAACCAACCAGGTAAATCACGAAATACAGATGGTTTATAGGTGACGTTCGTGTATTCTGCGTCATCTTTGAGATCTTCAATGAATTCCATAAACCTTGTATAGGATGTACGTTCGCGTTTCGTTATTTTCGCGTCTACATTAGGTGGTAATTTTGAGCGCAATTTGGCGATGACTTCTTCTTTTATCACACCGTGACATCTACGCAACGTAGTTTTCCATTTCTCCATAAACGCAATGAACTCACGAACACTTCCGGAGAAAGTATAGTTGTCAAAGTATCGCTGGGCCTGACGCTGGACATGTACGCTCCAAAATTCTTCCAGGAAGTCCTTTTCTGCCAATTCGTAACTGGTGAAACGTATCGCATTGTTCCTCCACGTAATGGCCTGATCGTACGTAATACAGCCTCGGAATAGCGTTATTTTGTCTTTTTCAATGACATTTTCTCCCTCAAGATGCTGCTGGAACATCTTGACAAATTGGTGGGGATGAAAACGTTCTTCAAATCGAAATTCGACGCCTATGTTTTTTAACATCTCAGCTGTAATTTTACACGGACGTTTCGCTTCAATTACTTGGACTGGCTGAGGTGTCGCTGGATTTGGTCTTGCTTCCAGAGTAGTAACCCTTTGGCCTAGGTCTACTATCAGTTGGCCTGCTTGCGAAATCCGATTCGTATTTCGTTGAGCTGCTTGATCAGTATACTGGCGCTGGGCTGTGTTTTCGCGAATAAATCTCGCCTCGATATCCGTCGAATTCTGTGCCATTTCATTTCTTACAGCTTGCACACTGGTAGTTAGGCGTGAGTCTATCGAATCAGCATGGCAGATGGCGGTTTGATGGGCTTCTAGGCCTCGCCTATCTATCTGATCGATCGTATTCGCCAGTGTTTTTACCGTTACTTCTGTTTTTTGGGCAATTTCGATGGCTTTCGTTGAGTTTGGCCTCGGCGGTTTTGATTTCTTTGACTCAACTGCATCCAGCTGAAAAAATCATCTTGGACTTCGTTCAGGTCCGAATTTAGGGCAGCTTGATTTGGATTCTGCTCCCTAAATTGGCATGCGTTATTTTCTTCCGGTTTACTAGTTCCTGATGCAGTTTGAGTCGCGTCATTGGTTTTCGTTTCCTCCAGCCATGTCGAGCGTTTCGGTTTCTGGTTCTAATATAGCGTTATTTAGCGAAATATTCAAAAATTCGTCCTGGTAAAATGTCGGAGCAGGATGGCGTACGTATTTTCGCTTCTTCGACTGCTGTTTTATTTTTCCGGTGGCTTCTAATTTCGCTTTTCTAGGCGGAGGTGTTGTTGGAAGCTCTGTATAGGTCCAATTTATCGATGTACGTGACGTTTCCGGCAATGAGAATTCTGGAAACTCGATATCGGACATAAAAACGCGTTATAAATTCGTCACACTCGCGAACGATCGTTTTAAAAATTGTTTATATGGGCGAACGTGAAAAATAAAAATAGGCTTAGGCACAGAAATGCCACGTTGGGTGCGAAAATAGATCGCGAATATAGTTACACAAAATCAAAAAATTCGTGGCTAAAAAAACCACTTGTTGAGAAATTAAAAAAGTACAAGAAACGCATAAAAAACGTATTTAAACACAATAAAAATCACAAAATATTTAGCCTTTGGCTCAAAAACGAACGTAAAAATCGCGTGGTTTCAAAGTATTACTTGTTGAATGTTGAAAGCTAAATTTCAAGCTCCAGCTTGCCACCTGGCCACTTCACTGGCTGTAAAGCGTTAGAATAGCGAACTTTCACCTGATTTCTGGAAAAATGGGCTGCAACTGGGTCCGAAATCTTCTCCAGGTACAGCTGTCGGTAGTTTTTTGTTCCGGCGCCAAAATGAAAGGGTGCGGGAGTTTTATGTCCCTATCGAGAATTGACAGCTATGGCAACGTATTCGGTGGAAATCAAACTCACATATCGGTCACTGGTTATATTCGAATTAATAACACAGGCATAAATAATTATAACAATAACAAAGTTCACAACACGAATACTACGCACTTTATACGAAAATACATGTTATTTAGCAAATGGTCGTTATTTAGCAAGTAATTAGTTGTAAGCATCTAGGCGTTATTAGCATCAGAGCGTTATAGGCAGTTGAATATTCACGCTTCCGCGTCGCAGGAGTAGTAGAATGTAGCGTTATCTCAATACTGACGTTTCAATGTTGGCGAGATGTAGAATTCGCCGTAGGTACGAGTATATGAGTCAGTGTCGCCTGCATAATGGCGCGAAATGTAAGTACCACTCAGTGGTTTGGCCATAATGTTCCGTTACAATATGAACCATTTTTATGGGATTTTTCCAGCGCTGGAAAATTACAAAATTTTCTGGTGACTTTGAAACCTCTCGAAACCGCTTCCAATCGATTCGGGAAGTCAAAAATG
This sequence comes from Pseudococcus viburni, assembly GCA_033439095.1. Lineage (NCBI taxonomy): Eukaryota > Metazoa > Arthropoda > Insecta > Hemiptera > Pseudococcidae > Pseudococcus > Pseudococcus viburni. Next base: position 16,926 of record JAVBJF010000808.1, on the reverse strand, counting down.
GGGTACATATCAATTTTCAGCTTTTTTCGTTGCTTAGATCAAATTTTAATATTTTGCAAGGTGATGAGGTTATTTTGAAATTTCAAAAATTCACCAAAATCCGAGAAATGAACTTCAGAACCTGAAATTTTGGATAAGGGGTTCTTTCATTATGCATTTTCAATTTTTTTTTGTTTCAGCTCAAAATCTCACTTTGATTTGGGATACCTCCCTTGTAAATTACATCTTTTGCGAATTCTCACCGTCTTCGTTATTTCCTCACATCGCTACATCACGAATCAGCCCAGCAGCTTTTCTCAAGCTACGCATATAATACGTAACCTAACCGCAGATAATTTCCTCAGCACGTAAACGAGCCGAACTTGTAAATCTAAACCAATAATACCGAATATCTCGGCTCATCACCACTCGTAATCTTCTACCACATCATCTACGTTGCTCGATTTGCGGATGGTACTTTCGCTAATTACCATAAACCTCTCTTCGATGGTAATCACTTATACCAACCCTGTAATCTACTCGCGCCAGAATCCGTTCTCTGTAGATATATTTTTTGCTTACGACATAGTTGCAAAAACAAATTCCGCAACCAAACTCGCGATCGCGTTCGAGTCGGAATATCCCAACGATGCGATCTAATAATCGTCTAATCGTCCGCACTCCTCTGTCTCTTTGCGGCTCTACGCTTTACAAACGAATCAATTTAAATTCGTCGAAACATTAGTATGGTCGTATATAGATACCTCGTACAGTCATACCTTTACCTATGTATATAGGTACTTATAAACGATAGTACACTATAGGCAGCTATTAAAAAAAAAACATCCAAAGAAGACAATAGAAAATGTGGGTGAAGACTGGACCGCTTAGAATGTTGGGCAAAGGTGCTAGACAGAGCGTGAGAAGATGCCTTCGGCAAACGTGTGGATACCTAATACCACGCGCTCTTCGACGTCGCCCCACCTGGCCACGATTCCAGCTCTGGTATTCTCTCACTCAATACTTACTCGAGTACGAGCTGCGTGGGTCGCCGCGCCGCCACAGCTCTAAAAACAGAATCGCGACGAGAGGAAAAAAAAACGATATTACGTATAATTGGTTCACATGGAACTCGGTAATAGTTAAAAGTGATTTTCGTGCATATCATGACTGCTGTAATGTAGCTCTGGTGAAATGACCGCACACGAGGGTCGAGCAGGGGTGAAGGGTAATTCGTTCTTTCGCGGATGCAACTTTCGCGATCAGCTTCGCCAAATAGTCTAGTCCAGATGCAGAAAAGTGCTCAGGAAAGTGAATATGCTATGCTTTTTTGGGGAACAAAAAAATCAGTTGGTTTTTCGTTGGTATGGATGGGATATTCACGAAAATGAGCATTTTCGATTTTTGCCGGGTCACTATAGGGGGCTGGAGCCTAAAAACCCCCATTTTTTCAAGTTGACCGGGAACAAAATTTTTTTTGCCATTTTGTAGCACATGCTCCCCCGAGTCCGAATATGTGTTTCATTTCCTTGGGCATGGTCACAATGGTCCCCTAGGGCCCCCAAAGGACGATTTTTGGTGAAATTTGGCCATTTTTGAAAGTAAAATGATTGTGTAGACGTCATAAAGCTCGCGGAACAAGAAAAAACCACCTTCATGGGGACATGAACTCATTCTGAACCGATTGAGCCTAAATTTTTGGAAAACGACTGGCACAATGAGCTGCAGGCGAATTTTAAAGATGCGCCCCTCGGCGATTTCTCAAAAAAATAAACAGCTACAAAATTTTTACAAATGGCTATGCACGCGTGTAACATATCAAAATGGGGCAAAATTTCGCGAAAAATCCGAAAATGACAATGAATTTTGATTTTGACCCTTCCAAAAATTTTAAGGGGTGAAATTTGGTCAATTTTTGACCGATTTTGAAAAATTGTCTTGTTACCTATCAAAATGGGGTAAAATTTCGCGAAAAATCCAAAAATGAAAATGAATTTTGATTTTGACCTCTTCCAAAAATTTTAAGGGGTAAAATTCGGTCAATTTTTGACCGATTTTGAAAAATTGTCGTGTTACCTATCAAAATGAGGTAAAATTTCGCGAAAAAAACAAAAAAATTGATAAATTTCAATTTTGACTTCTTTCAAAAGGTTTACAGATAAAATCAAGTCAATGTTTGAACAATTGTGAAAAAGCATTGTTACTTTTTAAAACATTTTGAAATTTTAAAAGAACATAAAAAATATAGTTTTAAGGATAGGTAGTTATATATTATTCAATCGGAATCATTTTCATCGTCGTGCGTGCTGTTTTACTCTCTAAATTTTTCTTTCTCATACATCACGTAATAGTGATGATTGCAAAATTAATGCAAAATTGACCAAATTTCACCCCTTAAAATTTTTGGAAGAGGTAGAATTACAAATTTATTGGTATTTTGGTTTTCTCGGAAAATTTTACCCGCATTTTGATAGGTAACACGACCAATTTTTCAAATCGGTCAAAAATTGACCAAATTTCACCCCTTAAAATTTTGGAAGGGTTCAAAATCAAAATTCATTGTCATTTTCGAATTTTTCGCGAAATTTTACCCCATTTTGATAGGTAACACGACAATTTTTCAAAATCGGTCAAAAATTGACCAAATTTCAGCCCTTAAAATTATTGGAAGAGGTCAAAATCAAAATTCATTTTCATTTTTTGGATTTTTCGCGAAATTTTAGCCCATTTTGATAGGTAACACGACAATTTTTCAAAATCGGTCAAAAATTTGACCAAATTTCACCCCTTAAATTTTTGGAAGGGGTCAAAATCAAAATTCATTGGCATTTTCGGATTTTTCGCGAAATTTTACCCCATTTTGATATGTTACAAGCGTGCATAGCCATTTTGTAAAAATTTTGTAGCTGTTTTTTTTTTGAGAAATCGCCGAGGGGCGCATCTTTAAAATTCGCCTGCGGCTCATTGTGTCAGCCGTTTTTCAAAAATTTAGGCCCAATCGGTTCAGAATGAGTTCATGTCCCCATGAAGGTGGTTTTTTCTTGTTCCGCGAGCTTTATGACGTCTACACAATCATTTTACTTTCAAAAATGGCCAAATTTCACCAAAAATCGCCCTTTGGGGGCCCTAGGGGACCATTGTGACCATGCCCAAGGAAATGGAACACATATTCGGACTCGGGGGAGCATGTGCTACAAAATGGCAAAAAAAAATTTTGTTCCCGGCCAACTTGAAAAAATGGCGGTTTTTAGGCTCCAGCCCCCTATAGTGACCCGGCAAAAATCGAAATTGCTGATTTTCGTGAATACCCCATCCATACCAACAAAAAACCAACTGATTTTTTTGTTCCCCAAAAAAGCAGACCCATTGAACACTTTTCGGGGTCTTGACTGTAGACTAAAAAGAGTTATCTTTTGTAATCGAATTCTGTAAAGTAATTTATTGCCAACTGCTGAAAAGTCGACTTGAAAAGTAACTTAATATCGTTATCGAATCTATACGATGAGCCTCTTCTTTTTCCTGGTACGATATCGAAGACCAACGCGTACTAAAGATAGAACAAGGTGAAAAAAAACTAGAAAATAATTCACCTCGAGTGGATTATAGGTAGATACAAATACGTTTACGTATACACGGAATTTCAAGTTGGAAAAAAACCACAGAAAAAATATCGGCAGGTATGTTCACAAAAGAAATAAATTTCCCGATAGAACTCCGGTGGGCAGACAGTTTAACGATTTCATCCTGCGGATGCTTCAGTTTTTAAATTTTTATTACTTTTAAAATATCCGAAAAAAACCAGCCATCGCCTGCGCGTCGCTGTATCGATATTACGATGTTTTTTCATCATCGTCGTCGTCTCTGGTACAGCTTCTTTTGAATATTATATTATAAGCGTTCATCTTCCGTACAGATACAGATATTCGTTTGGAGTACAACGTGATAGCGTAGTTCTCGTGTGCTCTTTCTCGCTCTTATAATTCTGGAAGTTGTCTAGTTGGTCAATTAGTTCATTTCAAACAGCCATAAATACTATGCTAATCAGTGGTTCGAAATGTACACCTTTTTTCATATAAGGAGATGTAAGGGTAAAGTTACAATGTATCGTGAATGAGATTAATTTTTAGGTACTCGATGAAGGAGATACCTAATGAAATTTTTTGTAAATTTTTGCTTTGAAGTTTTCTGCAGATCTTATAGCTCGATTTTTTTTTGCGAAAGTGACAAATTGCAATTGCATTGAGAGCTGCAAAGGTTAATTTATCGCGTAATTAGTATTCAGTCGTCGTATACTCGTATAAAAAACACCCTACGTAATGTCAAACAACTCGGAGCACATTTACGATCGACCATTAAGATTTTATTTATTTAAAACGATCTAATTTGAATTTCGTAATATTTTCCAGCGTTAGAGCTGTACCGTGGCTACGAAGTTTAGTAATTTGTTGTTTCTCGTCCCTTGTGGCCTTCCTTTTATGATAAATGATTTATTTTTCTGATTTTTGAAATAATTTTTTTTTGATATTTTGGATGTTTTATCGTGTTCTTTTCTGAATACGTAATTCTAATGAAATTTTACGGTATCTATTTTTATTTTTGTAAGGCCCAGTTGAAGTTTAAGATGTATCACATTCGTGGTAATGTTTGAGGTAATTTTTTTTCAATTTAAAAATTTGTACCACCGTTCATAAAAAATTCGAAAACTTTCGTAAAATCTTTCAAATTCTAAACTCAAAGTTGAACTTTTTGTAAAAAAAACTCAATTTTTAAATATTTGAAGAACAGGATGAGCATTTTTTGAAAACTGGAAAAGATCAGAGAATATTGCCAATTATTTGACAAAGGAGGTATCCCAAATCAAAGTAACATTATAAGCCGAAATAAAAATAAATCTAAAGTACATCATAAAAGAACGCCAGATCCAAAATTTCAGGGCGTAAAGTTCATTTCTTGAATTTTGGTAAATTTTCAGAATTTCAAAATTACTTAAGTTAAGTAGGTAAGTACCTCATCGCCTTTCAAAATATGAAAGTTCGATCTAATCAACAAAATGAGCTGAAATTTAGTATATACCCAATTTTTGACCTTCCGAATCAATTGGTAGCAGTTTTGCGACGTTTCGAAGTCTCCAGAAAATTTTAGAATTTTCCGGGGCCCTGGAGAAAATCCCATAAAAATGGATCGAGAACAAGGTATGTACTCTCTCATTCCGAGTCAGTGAAAAATCACTGATAAACAGTCAGAATTGCAGTACAGGAAAAATCAGTGAAATTCGCTGATTTTCGGCGATTTTTCATTGATTATTCAAAGAATTCCACAGATTTTTCAGTGAATTTCATAAATATCACTGAGATTTCAGTTAATTTTCACTGATTTCCCGTAATTTTCTTTCACTGACTTGCTTTCAGTGAAAATTTTTTCACTGATTTATTACTGTGCTGCAATTCTGACTGTTTTTCAGTGATTTTTGATAAATTTCACTAATTCAGAAATGAGAGAGTACCAACTTTCAACTTTCATCCTTGCTGTGTACGCTTTCAGCGTATTTTTTAATTTTTTCCAGGAAAATTTTCCTGCCAAAAAATATTTATTTTAATTCAAAGTTACGAATTTTTGGAAAATTGTGCAATGTGCATTAATCAATCAAATAGATTACCAGTTTCAGTGACGTCGGAAGCTTTTTTTGGGAGGGTAAGGAGACCGAAAAAGTGTCGTTTCTAAGAAACGACAACAAACGACGATTTTTGGAAATTTTGTAAATCTTTGAATTTTGTTTTTTTTTTTTAAATCACCTGAGGAGGCCAAAAAGTGTCGTTTCTTTAAGAAACTGCAAGAAACGACGATTGTACCAAGACTTAGAATACCAGAAGGATTTTCGGGGGAAGGGGGCAAAAAGAAGCATTTTTTCGATATATTGCCTCAAATAATTCATATTATAATTTTATTTATGCCTGAGCGAAGCGTGGACGAACCTTGGAAAAAATTAAGTTTCAATGCCCCAAAAAACATTTTTTCCCTCATGTTTTAATGCTTTAAAAATGCCTATCTGATGTGATTTGGGGGTACAAATGATGGGGGGGGGGGGGGTACGATGTACCCCTTGTACCTCACTTTCCGACGACTGACCAGTATAGGCAATCCGCGATTATGGGTGCTGAAGTTCTTATGGACCATTTTTATGGGCGTTTCACCACTGTTTGAAAATTCCAAAATTTTCTGGAGTTACTGAAACGTCTGAAACCCGCTTCCAATCGATTCGGGAGGTTGAAAATAGGGTATATACCAAATTTCTGCTCTTTTCTTTGATTATAGATCAAATTTTTATATTTTATCAGCCGATGAGGTAATTTTGAAATTTCAAAGATTCGCCAAAATTTGAAAAATGAACTTAAAGATCTGAAATTTTGGATATGAGGTTCTTTTATGATCTATTTTAAATTTATTTTTGTTTTTGTTCAAAATTTTACTTTGTGCTGGGATACCTGTCTCGTATGAAAGTCGGAAAATTTAAGAATTTTCATTTCACCCACGAATTTTTTTAGATGGGAAATTTCAACTGAAAATAAGGATAACTTTTGAAAATAATCGCAATCTTTGAGGAAAAGAAATTTTTATTTTTTTTAAATTCAGTTTTCCAAATTTTTATCTTTGCTTTGCGTAGGCCTATTCAAGTATTTTAATCTTCGTTATGATGCTGAGGTAGTGGTTCATTATAGTTTTGAACATGAAAATTTTAACGTAGATAATGATAATAATTATGTACGTATTTTTCAACATTTTGTGAAATTTGTTATTTTCAAGGCTAGGATTTTCAGTCTCGAGCCTATTTTTTGTACGCATACGGATGAGATAAGAAATTTTTGATTTATCTTCGAGGTCCTAAAAATTTATTGTAGAATGAGTCCAATTTCTAAGAGCATGATATGAAAGCATTTTTAGGCATTTAAAAAAAATGTTTCTTTTTGCTATAAAATTTTTCACAATTTTAAGAATGATCTCAAAATTTTTCAAGTTCTTGTAGCATAGATATTTGGTCAATATTTCTATTTTTCTTTTTACGAAATTTGCAAAATATTCAACTCTGGTAGTACTTTTTTCGTATCTTTTTTTTTTTTTTTTTTTAAAGAAGTTTTCGTTTTTTTTTTCAACGATTTTATAAAATAAAAGTTCAATGAGCCCATTTTTCACGTTTTTTTGGAGAATTCATTCCCAAGCCTTGGTTACTTTCTTTGTGAAAAACTTCTTTGGCCTCCTTGACTTCCTGTATTGAAAATACATCGAATTATGACACAGTTTTCAATTAAATTTAATTTTTTTTTAAATCTATTTTCTTGTCCTCCCCTCTCAGTGTAATGTTCAAAAAATTTGAAAAAAGACCTGTAAAATTTGAGTAAAAGTCCTACTTTTTTGATTTGAGATTCTTTAAACACTTTATTGGTAAAATCTAGAAAACTTGAGAAAACTGTTTTAAGAAACCTTATAATATCATTTTTGAAAAAGATAAACCTGGGAAAGCCCTCGAAGGCTTCATTAAACAATTTATGACAAAAATGAATAAATTAATTTCAGCCATGATGACTTATGACCAGTGATTTTCATTTTGGAATTTCTGAACCCTGGACCGGGAGGGGGGGAGTCACGAATGTTTTCTTATCTTGATCAAAATTTCAAAATCTGAAAATTTTATGTGACATGTCTTTTGTTGAGTTTTTCAAGTACCTAGCTAAGTTTGAATATTATAACTTATTTTTCGGATCTGATCTTCTGGATCTTCTCCACAAGCTCCCAATTTGGTTACTAAAACAAAAAATCGAAATATTTAAGTGGTATAGTTCAATTTATGCTTTTAATGGTGTTGAGTTCAGAAATCGAATTATTTTTCGGTTGCAACGTTTACTCCATTCCTTATCACCCTATTTGCCACAAATTTTGTCTATGAAAATTAAAAATATCATGAAGCATATCGATTGTGGTGTTTTTCGTCAAAATAATTTCGTAGTATAATTTTATGATACGATTTCTAAATGAAACTTTTGTTTTGTAGCATTGCTGAATTTCAATCTAATATTTATCCATCAATTAATTAGCAATTGTTTTTTTGTCTGTTCCAGGTGAGTCCGAAATATTGAATTTGCTGTAAAAATGAGTGAGTTATTTTTTACCATTCATGAAAAATTTCAATTCAGTTGTCGTAAACAAGGTGTGTAAGTGGTCATTAAAAAGTGACGTGAAAAAGCCGCAATTTCAGGAGTAGGTGCTCAAAAAAGTAATGCAATTCTACGAATAAGATCCTGAAATCAGCTCAGAATTGAGTTCCAACAATTAAAATACTTACATCCAAAATCTATAAAATTGAAAAATTATTTCGAAACTGAATAATTTTTTTTCAATTTATTAATTGGAAAAAATTGATTTTGTTCGGGGAAGAGGAGTTTATTCGTATACCAAAGAAGTAATAAACTTTTAAGAAAGGAAGGCCATGAGAAATTCACGAATTGATTTGAGAAAAATAACCTCTTCAACAATTTCTCTGGAAATTTTCAACCAAATTCCGGATCTCTCGTCGAAATCAGTGAAAAAAATCTGCAAATCTTCAAAATCCTTTTCGAAGCCGAAATATCGCTGAAAATTGCAATATCGATCGATTACATCTTTCTTACACTCGAATAGCTCTCGACGTAGGTACATAGCAATATTTAACGTATTCAAATTAGCGATATCAATCTTCCAAAGAAGTATGTACGATTCACCCGAATGGAGGAGGCGAGCAGGGGGCAAGATCGTAATTCAAAATCATCGTCGTACAGAAAAACTGCATCTTGGCGAGTTGAAGAATTCGCGCAAAAAATAAAGACATCGACATGAACGAATAAATCGCCGTTGATTTAGCGAGCAGGGAGGCTCGCAGGGTATGAAAAAAGAGATGAATATACGCGAGGACGAGGTCTGTGGCGATGAAAAGGCGCGATAATAAATCGCATTAATGACGACCAGTTTATAACGCTGTGGTACTGTTTGATGATGGAACTGTTTTTATGCGCTTATAGATTACGACGATGACGACTACGACGACTCCATTAATAGAGTTGGAAAAGTATGTACTCGGACTCGCGCCCGTACTTTGCCTATGTGTACTTAAATAAATTGAACGATGATGGACGAGAGCATTATCCCATCGCAGCTACATCTTGTAAGAAGAAAAAAGAAAACGGAACCTAAAGCGCTGCGTTTAGTGTTGTAAATAATAAATAAGGGGTTGGAAATTCTTCGGCATTCCTACAGATGGCGACTTGTGCGGCAAATGAGCCTTGGGTCGATTTGTCATCGAGTTAACGAGGATGAGGCGAAGAAGCGAAGAGTCTGCGTGGTAAATGTGAATCTTGCCGAAATACACCGTGCGAGATGGACCATGAGGACAGAAGTCCGCAGGAGGAAGATTCATCGTGGTTAAATTGAAATTAAAATTCGTGGTCCGGTGTAGTACCCGGACTCGTATCATTAGTTTATGCCTTTTAGGAAACTGGCCAGTAGACTTTATAGGTCTGTATTTTATGGATGATAATTGCAGCAGCGATAAGTAATCGGCGTTTATGAAATATTGAGCAGCCGTTTCACAGAAATTCGATGGGAAAATATTTCAGAAGAGGAGGAAAAAAAAAATACCAGCCGAGATACCTACATTAAGATCATTAAGACGGCCTCGCGAAGAGGGAAGCCGGACGCGGGTCCTTCTTCAGAGGAAAACATACCATTAAGAAGGCGGAAAACGAATATGAAAATTGCTCGCAGGCGAATCGTGGTCGGTTGTGTGTGAGAATTTGTGGGTAGCGCGAAACGAACAGGGCTTTATGGTCGACCAGGATTCGGTAGAGAATTACGAATGGAATGGACGAATCGAAGATGTGGACTGGAGCGCGCGCCGGCGCGATGATTTACGTACTCCGGGGGTTCTAAAAATGTGATGGATTTGTGGATTTTGTACCACAGTGGTGGGATTTTTTGGGTTTGAAAGGAACGAGGAGCTTTCAGAAAGGGTGTTTTGCTCTATGGTTGCAAGTTGAATTGAGAAGCTTATTGCCTAGAGTAGAAATTCGTTTTGTCGTCTTAGGCTAAGTTTTTCAGACGATTTTCAAAAAAATTGGAAAGAAGTAAAATTGCGAATTTTTTGAAGATGATGAGATTTTCCTTTTTTTATTATAACCTGGCGGACAGCAGAAGAGATTGAAATTGGATATTGAACTCAAAAAAAAGGGGGGATTTATTGAGTCTCAATAATTATGTCTCTGTACTCTGCTTGACCGGATGTTAAGAGCAATTTTATGATTAATTCTTTCTAAACATCAAAATAAATAGGTATCTAGATATCTACTTACATGTCTTAATGCCTACCTACTTAATATTTTCCCTCTTTTCGAGATGTAGGTAGGTATCTTCCTCCGAAACCCGAAACCACATTTTATCACCAAATATAATGAAATAATGATCTTGCAAAAAAAATTTAACCAGAAGTATTCCTCAACAGCTAAAAATTTTCGATATTTTCTAAATCCAATTTGAAGCAATTCATGTTCCTCAAAAATGAGAAATTGTTCTCAGAAAATATTAATAAAATCACGCTTTCCAATTTCGAGGGTAAAAGTATCGCCCGATAAATTAGGTACCTAGATACAATAATAAAATTTTGTTTTCAAATAATTTTAAAAATGCCTGTCAAGAAAAACAGTTTAAAATTTGAATAGTTACGGTGAATTTTTTAAAATTTTGAAAAATTTCAATTGTTCGTGGTAATTTGGATAACTTAAATGAGGGAAATTATTGCGGGAGGGGGGGGGATTCATCTATGATATTGCTTTAACCTAAAAAAAAATGAGCCCACGTTTACTTTTCTCTCAAAACTGGAATTTCAGAAAACTGTCTTAGTTCTTGATTTTATCGAATTGTGAAAAATATTCTGTCTCTAAAATTATCATGTGCCTCTGGATTTTTTCCTTTCAATTTCAGTTTATGTGTAAATTCGATTTCTTTCTTATACTCAGCGGATTCTATTTTTCTCCTCCACTTCCCCTGGTTCATCATTTTTCCATGTTATATCGATTTGTTAACTCTAAATTTTCTGTTTTCTTTTTCGCGTATTTTCCTTCCTTATTTCGTTTTTGTTTTTTTTTTCACTCTTCCCCATCACTGGATCATTTTTAAACTTTTTCAAAAATTTGAATAATTTTTTTTTTGATTTTGAGGATTGCCCTTGATCAAATAAAGTACTCATTTGATTGCAAGTTTAAATTGAAAATTATAGAAAAACACTTAGAAATAGAATCTCATTTGATTGAATGAGTTAAGTGGTGGGGAAGGGGGGGGCAATTATTATCAACCGCCAACTTTCATTTGTATATGTTGCTGTAAAAAATCATCTGAATTTGGAATTGAAGTTAGGAGGGGAGAAAATTTCAGTCGACGTTTCTGATATCAAAATTTCGTTGAAGTTTTTCCCACGTAGAAAGTTATGTCGTTTTTGAAGGGTGAGGACCTGAGGAAGGAGGATATTCGTTGAAAAAAACTTGAACCTCAAGTTCTTCCTTTTTGAAATTTTTTTTACTGTCCACTTTTGAAAACAAAAAAAAATTATCAATTTTTTGATTGGGGCTTCATTGAGATCATTTCGAGTCTATCTGAAATTCGATGAATAATTTATTTTGTAACTCTTCTCCTCCTCTTTCAACAGGGGTAGCAAATACTTAGGCTGCAGTTGAAACACTCAAAAATTATTGTTTTCTTAAAAATCGAAAAATTGCACTGAGTTATGGAAACGTATAAAAATTAATGGCAATTTTTTATTTTCAATCCTCCTGGTCTGTTTTTATGGTAGCTACGAGTATTTTCTGAAAAATCTGGAGATGTTTTGAGAATTTGGTAAATCTGAAAAAGTTGAAGAGTTTTGGAATTTTCACTTCAAAGTCGTGAAATTCTCGAAGAAATTGCCTACAAAAAATTAATAAATTGATTATTTTGTTCCTAAAAATCACAATTTTTTTAAATCTTGACTCTCGTGAGGTCCAAAACAAACCAAATTTTGTCTCCAAAAGATCCTAAAAAAGTCCCTAACCCTCAAAAATTCATAGTGCCTACTGACAAGAACAAAATCAGGAAATTAGCCAGATTTTTAATGGTTTTGCTGCAAAATGCAAGAATTTTCAACATTGCTCCCTTCCCTTAAATTTTTTCTTCAAAGGATGAAAATGGGTTCTTTTTTGAGTGAATTTAAAGAACGAAAAATTACATGAAAATAGCAAGAAAAATTCAGAAAATGGCAAGAATTTAAATGATTGATTCTTGTTCTGGACATTAAAACAAAGCAGGGTGTCTACCGGTCGCTGAAGTCGCGAAAAAGTTGCAAAATTGACCCAAAATTCATCAAAAATCGCGAATTTTTCCGAAATTACTTGATTTTTTTTCACCTTGTACAAAACGGAAAAAGTAAAGAAATTTTACCTTTTTGAAAATTTTTTCTAAAAATGTTCGCCCTCGCTTCGCTCGAACTTATTAATTTTTAAAACCCATTTTTCCTTCTTTATTTCTATTTCAGACAATGAATATTTTGAAGCGGAAAAAAATATAAGTTTTTGTGGGAGATTTAGTAGCGGTCACGATTGGGATTTTCAAAGGTAATATCATTTTTTTTTAAAATTGAAGACGTATTCTTTCCGTATATGAAATTTTTTGATTTTTTTTGGGGGGGAGGGAGGGGGGTAAATTGAGAGGTAGATACTAAATACATTAAAAAAGGTTGCGAAAAATTGGCGAAATTTGATTTTGAAAAATCGGTAGAAACCCTGCGAAAGAAATTAAGCTCCTATGCCTTCCCCTCCTTCACCACAGTCCACCTTCAATATTTCAAAGACATATGGACTAATCTATGGGTTCTTCTGAAAAACTTTTCAAACAAAAGTTGTTCCTCAGCACCCAATGTAAATTTTCATCTCTCATCAAAATTCATTTTGGAACAACTCTTGCCCCTTCCCAAATTTAGAAATAAAACATGTTTTGAATAAACTTCAAAATCACTTTTTATTCATTTTCAACGAAAAAGTTCAGAGATACGGCAAAATTTGTAATCACCAAAAACATTTAGAATTGAATTTCCTTTGCAATGAGCTATATCACGACAATTTCCCCAACTTTTCCCGACCAGGTGGACCTCTCCCCCTCCCCCTTATCTAAAAAGTTGGACTCACGAAAAAAATTGGAACGATTTTTGTTCTTCGATATCTGATGTACAATTTCACTCATATTCGGAATTCATTTTGGAGCAATTTTTTTCATGGGTCCAACTTTTGTGATGACGGGAAGGGGGGAGGTCCAACCTGTCCGAGAAAATTGGTGAAAATGGTCGTGATATAGCTCGTTGGAAAGGAAATTCAATTTTGAATACTTTTGGTGGTTACAAATTTTGCCGTATCTCCGAAATTCTTCGTTGAAAATGAAGAAAATCGTGATTTTGAGGTTTTTTCGAAACATGTTTTATTTTTAAATTGGGAGGGGGGAGCAAGAGTTGCTACAAAATGGATTTTGATGGGAGATGGAAATGTACATTAGGTGCTGAGGAACAACTTTTGTTTGAAAATTTGTTCATCACGACCCATAGATAAGGCGGTACAAGGGTTTGAAATGTTGAGGTGAACCCTGGGGAAAGAGGGAGGGGGAAAAAGGCATACGAGCTTAATTTTTTTTGTTTTATTGTCAAGAACAAGATTCAATCATAAACTCAGTGTTAACAGGAATAGCGCGTGGACTTACGATTGAGACCTGACTAACCATGAAATTGGAAATTTCGAAAATACATTTTTAGGAATTGGGACTCTCTTAGGGATACCTGGAAGGTATAATTCGACTTTCAACTAACTTTTTAGAATTTCTGCTAACATTCCTAATCAGACCACAATCGGTACCGCTTCTGTCAAGACTCAAGATATACAAAAGAACAAGACGTTTTTTTAAACTCTTTTTCTCAAAAAGTCGATTTTGTAATGTACTTACTCCCCTTTCTTGAAACCTGATCTCGTTTTATTTTCAAACAATTGTATATGTTACGCCTAATCCGTGTAATTGCCGAATTCATGAAATAGGCAAAATTTTTGCCTAATACATGAATTAGGCAATCTCTTGCCCAATTTATGAAATTTCTAAATTCAAAGCTTCCTACCACTTTTTTATTCCACAAGTAAAAAATTGAAGATATTTTGCCTTGGAGAACAAACATCCAGCTACATTTCAAAAAAAATTTCATCCAGCTACATCAATTAAAAATTTTTTTATGCTGCAAAGAAAATTTTTCATTCAGTGTAAAAAAATTTCTAATTGATGTAGCTGGATGAAATTGTTTTTGAAATGTAGGAGAATGTTTGTTCTCTATGGCAAAATATCTTGAATTTTTTTCCTGTGGAATAAAAAAGTGGCAGAAAGCTTTGAATTTAGAAATTTCATGAATTAGGCAAAAATTTTGCCTATTTCATGCATTCGGCAATTACATGGATTAAGTGTAACATAATACCTTTTTTCCTACCTTCCCTTTCTTCCTCCCCTCACTCTTGAAAATTTTGAATATTTTGAAACTGAAAAAATTCATTCTTCCAAGGGCAAGGGTTCAATTTTTGTTGAGCTTGAAGATGTTTGGGAAACTTGAATAAAGTGCTGGAAAAAATCAACGAAAATAATTTCTGAGAAAGATTGACAACCGTGTTTTTTCTCTGCCCAACCTCGATTACGAAATGTGACAGGAAACGAAGGAAAAGAAAGCGGTGCTGGACCACGAGGTCGTCTTGGAACATCCCTGTTGGCTCTCATTGTACCAGAATGTGCCCCGGGTGAAGTATAGCACCATCTCGAGCGGATGTGAATACAGCACGCGGTAAAGACGAGTAGCCCAGATGCGTTGGCGCTCACGTATACTCCGAGCGAAATGGAAATTTTATTCATTAATTCAAAATAAAGGTACTGCACGCACGTTTACATAATGGTAATAACAGAGCATAGTACCTGGTCTGGTACTCGTGTGATGATGATTATGGTGGTGATGATGATGATATAGTGTAGCAGTTGTGACCATACGACATCGACGACGACGACAACAGCGACGAAGCCTGAAAAAGAAAAAAAAATCTAAACGGAACACACACGTAACACGTACACTCTCTCATCGCATATAATGGCGTATAATTCAAAGGCGGCACTATGTATATGAACTTGACGTGAAAGTCAACCCTTTTATTAGATTATTGTTGTTGAAAACAATCGAGTCATCATGGTCGTGTATATGGATATGAGACATGAGACACGAGACGAAAGTATACCCACATCGACTAATATGGTACGGTTTAATAACAGCTCGACAAAGCTGGGCTCAGAAAGAAAATCTATTGCCGAAATTTTGCCCCCACTGCACGGACCATCCACCTCATCTGGATATTTCGCTGGCTCACAGATTTTTGAGGTCGTGCCGGATCAATTGAAAAACAGGAAAGAAAAAATCATCTTCGGTGGCTATGGCGTGGCAGGGAGCACAGAGAGGAAAAAGTACCGCGCGAACTGATGGATAGTCATCAGCAGCCTTGCTGTATACGGTACGGTACCGTATCGAACGTACGCGCCGAGGATCAGTCGTTTAAATCATGGGAGATACCCGAGGCACTTGCTAACGATTGGCTCAACCCACCTTTCTCGTGTTTACTCGCGTTTGTGTGAACTTTTTTTTCTATCTTTCCTTATTCTTCTTGTACAGTGCCAGCGCTTCGAGACGTATGCATATAGGTAACATATTTTATGGAACGTGCTGCCCGACTTGGTGAACGTATGGCATCGCATAAATCTTTGATATGAGCACCCTTCTTCGTGCTACGTTGGTCGTCCTTCGTGTAGAATGCCTTTGGCGCAGTATTAAAGTCGGAGTGTCCCTTTTTTGGTCTTGGTGGGTTTAGGTTCTGTAGTGGAAAATCGGTGAGAAAAATCACTGAAAAATCAAAGGAGGGCACGGAAAAACTTGATAAAATTACTAGAACATGCTGAAAAATCAGTGAAAAGGGTATAGCCGGATAAGGGGTGATTTTGGCTCCAGCCCCGATTTTTGATCTAATGCTTCCAGATTGTGTACCTTGATGAAAAAAAATTCTGGAAAAAATTTTGGCCCCCCAACCCCCTCCCTTTCGTAGCCCATGGCCGTTTTATTGTGCCATTTTCAAGAATTTTTAATTTCAACGGAAGAGAAGGAAATATTCCGTTCTTTGGCACAAAGTTACATCTCGTAAAGGTCTATTCAAGATAATTTTTTCATCAATTTTGGTGCACTCCTTCATGAGGTTTTGGCCATTTGAAATTTTCAACTGTAAAAAAGACGTAAAAAGCTAAGTTCGACTAATTTTTGAAAATATTCTAAAAATGTGTTTTTTGGCGTAGTTTCACGTCATGTACAGGGTGGGGCATTAACAACGCAACCGAAAGTTTAAATCGCCACCAACACAACCCAAATGATCCAAAACATTCGATTCCACCGAAAATGGTAACTTTGGTCTTTCCAAAAACGTATAAAACCATTGCCATCGAAATCTGAAGTGAATTTTCGTCACGAGAGAGCAACGCGTAGGAAGAGAACGTGCTTTACATTTGAACATAAACATATCAAGTCTATCAGAAAAGCAAAGAATTTCAATTTCAAACACTTATTCTGACTCCGTTGCACTTTTTTTTGATGGGGCTGCCTAAAAGAAAGAGTTTCCTCAACTGCTCCACAAAATTTGGATGAATTACGTGCTAGAATTTCGGAAAAAATCAACAATATTAGTGTAATAACTTCAAGAAAAGTTTTTCGTTTTTTGTGACATAATTATTGCATTATTGCTCATAGATGTCATTTTCAACACTTATTCTGACCTTTTTTTTTTACTTTCTAACTTAAAT
>JAVBJF010000807.1:0-44731 GCA_033439095.1 Pseudococcus viburni | reverse complement strand
CGTTCAAAAGGATCTAAAACAAATCAAAAGAAACGATTTGATTAATTACCTATTCGCAAGCTAAATATTCAAATGATATCCGACGATGACATATTTACCTGAAGAACTTGAGATTAGGTTCTAAAACAGCCAATCTTGATCCAGCCCAGAATCCTGAAATCAAGAGCATGGAATCAGGAACAAGTCGTATATTTTTTATTTGTTATCTAATTCATAAGTACGATAATCGTCAGCACCTGACAATGCAATGCACTAAAGTCTTTTCTTTTGAGCACAGCAAAGAAGATCATCGACTGAGCTCTGGAAGCCGAGGTGAGGCTGGGCCCCTCGAGGTATTGCATCAATCCACAGTTATTTTCGAGACGGTGTCTCCATGCCACGGTTGGAACTGCGGATGTCCGGATCGCTTTCGATTTATCTTTTGTTTTTGTTATTTATTTTCTAATTTTTTGCCCTGCACTTTTTTTTATCTTTTGTAAAGTTTTTTGTGCAGGTGCGTAAATTTCTTTTGTGTTTTTTCTGTTCTTTTCAGCTAACTTTTAAGACAGTTTTTTGTACAAAAGATTCTGATCGAAAGCTCTCGTTCGTTGGCTTGGATTACCTATACCCACTCAAAAGTGTGGGGGCATAGGGTACACTCCTGAGTGACCTGAACATTCCAACTGTGAGCTGGTACGTTCCTTCACACTTTTCAGTGAGTAGGTTTTTGCCTAACTCCCTGATAAGGTGTGGGGGCATATGTCACGGTGGGAATGCCCAGGCCTCTCAGGTGGTAACACTGAGCCGGCCGCTGAGAGTTCGATCCTACTTGGTAGCTAGAACCTACCAAGTAACTTTGTAGTATCTTGTACCTCATCGAGTTAAGTTCATACCATGAAATCAGTGTAGTGCATGTGTAGTATTTAAATATACAATGAAAGCCTGGGTTTGTGTTTAGTGTTTTAACGTAAACGTAAATTGCCGGGCTATCAAGACCGATGTGATTGACTGAGTGCTTGCGCTGAGCTGGCCAGGGACCGGGACCCTTAAGCCCGAGAAACGGTATAGGTAGAACCTGTGATTTGTGAAGTGTAGAGATAAGGGCAGCTGATTACCTCTCTAAGGGACTTTAGTTTATCTCACCCTTCTCAGTAAGGTAACCGACTTTTCGATCCGTGTGATTCAAATCCTTATACTGGGATAAAAATTCTCGTTACCAAAAATTTTTATTTACGTTAATAAAATACCCGAAAAAAGTCGGTAAAAATCGTAAATTTGAAATTAGCAACTCAAATTACACACTTATGTACTGATATGTCATTTTTCAAGTAAAAGATTCAAAATTGATAATTACATTTTGAAAAATTCAAAGTATTTAGATAAAATTCCCGTAGGTACTGGAATTTATAATTTTTGATCCCAATGCTCCCTCATGTCCCTAGGGGCATCTAGAGTGATTCAAATCGAAATAATAATAAAAAAAAATTAATGCCAGAATGCGAATTTTGAATCTTTTAAAAAATTTTCAAAAAAAGTAGGTATTTTGGTTTAGAAATTTTTTTGGATTATATTAGAAAATCTCATAGAAAAATCTCATAAATAAAAGTCAGTAATAAAAGGAGCGTCTACAAAGGGGGTTCAAATCAAAATTTTCGAGAAACCTCAGTTTATAAAAAAATGAAAAAATTCCAGTGGATACGAGATTTTATAATTTTTGATCCCAATGCTCCCTCATGTCCCTAGAGACATTTAGATTGATTCAAATCGAAATAAAAATTAAAAGTCGGTAAAAAGAAATAAAAAATCGAATAAATAAAAGTCAGTAAACATTTTGGATCCCAATGCCCCGTCATGTCCCTAGAGGCATCTAGGGTGATTCAAATCGAATTAAAAATAATAAAAGTCCGTAAAAGGCAAAATTTGAAATCAGCAACCTAAATTACATAATGGTATGCCATTTCACCCACCTTTTTTCAAGGTTTATTGTTATAGTCATTACCCAAAATTGAAATTTTGGCTCTTTTATGTCCCTAGAATCGTCTAGGGGATTCAAATCGAAAAAAATGAATACGAAATTCGGAATCAGCAACCCAAATTACCTAATAGTATGCCATTTTTCGAGTTAATTGAAATTTTCCCCCTCCCCCCTCATTACCTCTATGCACCTTTATGTCCCTAGGGTCGTTTAGGGGATTCAGATCGAAAAACGAATACCAAATTCGGAATCAGCGACCAAAAATATATCAGATTATGTTTTTCTTACCAACTTTTTAATCCCAGAATGCGAATTTCGAGTCTTGGACCACAATTTTGCCCTCCAGGAACCGTTTTTTGAGCAAAAGAGGCCTCCCCCGAAAAAAAGTCAATCAAGAAAAATGTAGAGAATTAAATTTTCTTTCGTTTATGTGTCATTAGATTTTGTTCAGAAAGCTTAGTTTTCAAGTTATTTGCGCTTAAAGTTCAGATAAGAAATTCAAAAAAAGCTGTTTACACAATTTGAGCCCTCCGAGGAACGACATACCTCAACCGATTGAGCTGAAATTTTTACCATAGCACCCCCTAACCTCCCTCTGTCACTTCTGAAAATTTCAGCTCAATCGGTTGAGGGGTTTTCGAGAAATCAAACTTTAAAGCGTTTCGCAATTTTCACCTTCTTTATTCAAATTTCTCAAATCGACGGTCCATTTAGAAAAAGAGGCATCGCCATTGTTGAACTTGATACCTCCTATTAAAAGAATAAATAAATAAATGTTCCTTTCGCTCAGGAGCGTCATTGCTAACCAATAGTATATGTTTTCGAAAAATTTTGCTACCTAAAGACAAGATGCGTTGACACTACCCGGTATGCAAAAAAAGCAGACAAATTCTGCTCCTTTCTGCTGAGAATTTCTGCTCTTGTCTGCTCTTGCCTGCTCCTTTCTGCTATTTTTTCTGCTCTTGTCTGCTCCCGATGCGCAACGGGGGGTGAAAAAGAGTCGTTCATCGCGCAACGGGGGTCCAAAAGAGCAGACAAATGAGAATTTCTGCCTTTTTTTGCATACCGGGTACTTTAGCAACACTTATATTTTACTGCATTATTCTCAATATTTCAAACATTTGTATTATACATTTTTCAATTTTTTACTGAAATATCTCCGAAAATTAATCTAATTGGACAATAATTCATTTCATAAGCTAACCAAAATAATTTTATTATTTTGAGAAAAAAAATTCGAGATTGTGAAAGTATACCTAGTGTCAACGCACCTTGTCTTTATAGTCCAGTGGCAAACTGCAAGTAAACTGCAAAAAATGATAGAGGTGTGAAATTTGGTATGGTGAACAAGGACATTATAACAAATTTTTAGAGCCCGGGAGCCCATCGCCAAACCCCATAGGAGGGAGTGGGGGGAGGTTTTAAGGGGGGTTCCGCCCCCCATTTTTCAAAATTGGACTACCGACTCTTTTTTGGTGTCATTTCCAAATGATTGAATCCCGCTGAGTTCAAAAATGCCATTACTTTCAAAATCCGAGTGAGAGAAGTCCCTCAAATTTGATATTCCTCTACCCGTATATTTTTGCATTTTCCCTCAAAACTGCCTAAAAATCATATTTTTCCAACTTTGCACAACCTGTCGACCTTCCAACCAAATTTTTATTAAGATTTTCGAAATGTACGGGTAGATTACCATATATATTGACCTTTTTCATCTTTCCATACCCCTGCTCTGAGTGAACAGAGGGGTCTAAAGGTACTGAAATTGCACAAATTTTTCACATTTTTGGGTAAAAATCGCAATTATTTAATTATATACGAGATAATGTTTATGGGTTGAAGTTTTTTATGCGATGTCTGAGTAGTACAGGTCCAAAAGAATAAATGCAGGCCAGAGGCACCCCATATACCCCCTCTAGAGGGATGAGGGGGTCATTTTTGACTAGCGTTTTGCCCGATTTTGACCACTTTGAAAGTGAAATTAGTTTTACAATTTTTTTCACCACCTAATCGCGGTGATTAATGTTTTCTGACGTTCCTCGATCCAGATCAGTCGATGATTTTGTATTAAATGCAAGTGGTAAGGGTGACTATTTAGGGGAAGGGGTAACATTTTGACAAAAAAAAAATCGACATACGTATCGAAATCTAGGTTTTCGAAGGCGCTGATTTCAAATACGTTATCGATTTTTCGATTAAAACCAAGGGGTGAGTAGGGGTGAGCCCATTCAGGGTGAGGGGTAACATTTTAACAAAAAAATCGACTTACATATCGTAATTCAAGTTTTCGATAGCGCCGATTTAAAATGGGGAAAGGGTAACATTTTGACAAAACTTGTTACCTGAATGGGCTCACCCCTACTCACCCCTTGGTTTTAATCGAAAAATCGATAACGTATTTGAAATCAGCGCCTTCGAAAACCTAGATTTCGATACGTATGTCGATTTTTTTTTGTCAAAATGTTACCCCTTCCCCTAAATAGTCACCCTTACCACTTGCATTTAATAAAAAATCATCGACTGATCTGGATCGAGGAACGTCAGAAAACATTAATCACCGCGATTAGGTGGTGAAAAAAATTGTAAAACTAATTTCACTTTCAAAGTGGTCAAAATCGGGCAAAACGCTAGTCAAAAATGACCCCCTCATCCCTCTAGAGGGGGTATACGGGGTGCCTCTGGGCCTGCATTTATTCTTTTGGACCTGTACTACTCAGACATCGCATAAAAAACTTCAACCCATAAACATTATCTCGTATATAATTAAATAATTGCGATTTTTACCCAAAAATGTGAAAAATTTGTGCAATTTCAGTACCTTTAGACCCCTCTGTTCACTCAGAGCAGGGGTATGGAAAGATGAAAAAGGTCAATATATATGGTAATCTACCCGTACATTTCGAAAATCTTAATAAAAATTTGGTTGGAAGGTCGACAGGTTGTGCAAAGTTGGAAAAATATGATTTTTAGGCAGTTTTGAGGGAAAATGCAAAAATATACGGGTAGAGGAATATCAAATTTGAGGGACTTCTCTCACTCGGATTTTGAAAGTAATGGCATTTTTGAACTCAGCGGGATTCAATCATTTGGAAATGACACCAAAAAAGAGTCGGTAGTCCAATTTTGAAAAATGGGGGGCGGAACCCCCCTTAAAACCTCCCCCCACTCCCTCCTATGGGGTTTGGCGATGGGCTCCCGGGCTCTAAAAATTTGTTATAATGTCCTTGTTCACCATACCAAATTTCACACCTCTATCACCTTTTGCAGTTTATGTCCAAAAAAATGCAATCTGCCACTGGACTATTAGGTATTAGGAAAATTTTTCAAAAACAAATACTATTGGTTAGCAATGATGCTCCTGAGCGAAAGGAACATTTATTTTTTTATTTTTTTTAATACGAGGTATCAAGTTCAACAATGGAGATGCCTCTTTTTCTAAATGGGCCGTCGAAATTTTCACATTTTTTACTCAAATTTCTCAAATTTTAAAGTTAGATATCTCGAAAATGGCTCAGTGGATTTTAATGGGGTTTGAAAATCTCAAAATTTCAATCCTTCCTCTACAATTTGTGATATTCACCTTCACCCGCTTCTGAGAGTTTAATCAAAGACAAAAAGGGGACATAAACGTGTATATACAGGGTGTTTCAAAGTTGACCTCGCTCCTTCCAACCAGTGAGTGGGCCACTCATCCTGAGTCGAAGTATGTATGTTTGCCTAACCTTCAAACTGCAGGGGCTGAGTTATGCTCTTTGAAAAAAAATTTTTTTTGAATTTTGTTTCGCACTTTCTACCGAGCGTTACTCGACAACAAAGATAGGTAGAAAGTTGCGCTTTGCGGCAACGGATAGCCCACTTTCTCTAGAATTTTTCTATGCGGTTGATAATTTTTGCAGGTGAACTAGGGTGGGTGTACCGCATCAAATATTCGAAAAAAACGTGTAAAAAAGTTGACGATTTTTTCTATTTTTGTAAATATTTAGAAAAGTTGTCCTCTATTGAGTGAATGATTATCAATGTTTCTAGAAGAAAAAACTTTGATATTTCCAATGGAGCAAACCCCACTCCTCTATCTTGCTTGAATCAAAAGTTATGAGCGTTTAATTTTGTGAAAAATACAAGAAAATCCTCAATTTTTTGATTTTTTAAATTTCAAACATTTTTATCTTTGAGACTAATTGAGATAGGGAGGTGGGGTTTGCAGCATTGAATTAACCAAATATAACACTACACAGCATAGGAATGATATACCTCAATTTTTCAAATAAAAATTTTTAATGAAAAATTTTTTGAATTTTTTTTGGCAAAATTTTTTTTTAATGAAGAACTTGAAGATATTATTTTGATTTTATGTAGTGCAATACTTGGTTAATTGAATGCTCCAAACCCCATATCCCGGTCTCATTTAGTTTGAAGATAGAAATTTTTGAAATTTGAAAAATCAAAAAAGTGAGGTTTTTCTTGTATATTTCACAAAATCAAACGCTCATAACTTTTGATTCAAGCAAGATAGAGGAGTGGGGTTTGCTCCATTGGAAAGATCAACGTTTTTTCTTCTAGAAACATTAATAATCATACACTAAATAGAGGACAACTTTTTTAAATATTTACAAAAGTAGAAAAAATCGTAAACTTTTTTACACGTTTTTTTCGAATATTCCATGCGGTACAGCAACCCTAGTTCACCTGCAAAAATTATCAACCGCATAGAAAAATTCTAGAGAAAGTGGGCTATCCGTTGCCGCAAAGCGCAACTTTCTACCTATCTTGGTTGTCGAGTAACGCTCGGTAGAAAGTGTGAAACAAAATTCAAAAAAAAAAAATTTTCAAAGAGCATAACTCAGCCCCTGCAGTTTGAAGGTTAGGCAAACATACATACTTCGACTCAGGATGAGTGGCCCACTCACTGGTTGGAAGGAGCGCGGTCAACTTTGAAACACCCTGTATATAGGTAGTAATATCCGTACATGTGAGCCACTTTGTGGGTTATTTCTACATACAAAGTGAGCCACCGTACTTCTCAGCCATGGCTGAGATTGAATGGGTTAATTCTACATACAAAGTGAGCCACCTGTTTTCAAAACTTCCACCAGAGTGCGCACCACTTAAAAATTGAGTCGCGAGGATGAACGTAGCTCATTTTTTAAGTGGTGATGAGTAGAATAAGGAAAACAGGTCGAAATTTTTTTACCTGTACCAAATTTGGTTATGCACAATGTTAAATTTACCCCATCATTTTTTTGTCATTTTATCAACTTGAACAAAAATTTTTGACACCAAAAATTCTAATCTAAGCCAGGCTTTTTTGTAATAGAAAAACTTTTCCAAAATTTGCAATGGCTTAGAAAATTTTGCAATTTTTTTCCAAAAATGTTGTTGTAGGAGGCTCGTTTTTTTGCTAGGGTGGATTTTGTGTAGCTAAGCACGAATCTGCAATTAGAATTTTGATAAGACAATTAGTAAGAATATAGGAAAGATTTTAAAATTTTTAAAATTTTCAAATTTTTTTGAATATATATAGAATGTGGCTGACAACCTACGGTCACGTGCAAATATATATAGATTTAATCTGAGTCATTGTGGTGCCCATTTTGATTGTGAATAGTCATTGTGGTGCCCGAAAAAAACGTTGTGGTTCCCAAATCGGGCACCACAACGTCCCTATGTTAAAAACCATTGTATATAGATGGCCACACCCCCCTGAGTCCCCTGGCACGTTTTTAGGGTGGGCACCACAATGACTCTCCTTATATACCTATAGTCAAATTTTTATATACACTAGAGCTTATGGTATATAGCCCTTGTGGTGCCCAGTCTGGATGCACTAGCATACTATGTTTATATAATAATGCTGTATATAAGGTGGGCACCACTATGACTCTTAAAGACCTGGGCACCACAAGGTATTGCATATGTGTATATATACAGGCATGCTGCAGCCTTACGAGACCCGTTTTGGATATCTCGCTATCCTTATTAGGCCCGTTTTTACCTGGTGAGACCCGAAATCGGGTCTCGCAACGTCATGCCATATAAAGTGGTTTTTCATGATGTATGCATACTCAGGAGTCTGTAGGCAGAGGGTCTCACAAGGTCGTTTGTATATCTTTGTATATAATTTACCTCGCCTCTCTGCACACAGCAACATTTGGAAATTTCAACCATGCGCCATTCAAATACGAATCAAGCTAAAGGGATGGCGCTTGCACAGCAGGCGCGCCCGCAGGATTTTCCGATGAGGTAGCAAGAGGAAGTTCCCTAGATGGTGCCCCTTGATGTAAAAAAATTCCGTGAAAAATTTTGAATCCCCCCCCCACCTTTTCGGAGCTATACCCATTTTATTGCATAATTTTCAAGAATTTTTAATTCCAAGGGAAGTGAATGAAATTTTTTGTTTTTTGGCACAAAGCTACATCTCGTAGAGGTGTATTTGCGATAATTTTCTCATCAATTTTGGTGCACTCCATGAGGTTTTGGCTATTTGAAATTTTCAACTGTAAAAAAGACCTTAACAACGAAGTTCAACAATTTTTGAAAATATCCTAAAAACGTGTTTTCCAACGTAGATTCACGTCACGTATTCAGTTTTGGCGATTTTGTTGGCGCAAGAGCCGAAAATCGCAAAAAATCGCTAAGAAATGTTGCTGTTTTGGCAGATTTTTCAAAATTTGAGCATTTTATACAGAAAGAAATAACCAAATGAAGAAACTAGCGTCGTAGCATGTTAAGCAGGTCAAATTTACTCTAAATGTCGAAATTCACTTTTCTCACTGATTTTTCATGACTATAAAACTGAATTTCGAGGATTTAATCCTGAATATTAACTATCCTAACATACATCCCTAATAATGCACCAATAAAAAAAAAATCGAAAAGTTTATGAGGTAGCGACCGCTACCTCCGCTACCCGCTGCGGGCGCGCCTGTTGCACAGTGAAATTAGTCTCATTTTCTACTATTTTTTCCGCTCCACACATCGGCACTACTACCCGACCCTTCATTTATGCCAATTTTTAAAGTTTTGGGCCTCACAGTGCCTGTATTATCTCCTTTTGCAAAACGGGTCTCGCAAGGTTAGTATGATCCATATATATCTATATATATATCAGTGATGGGGCGATTCAGTGATTTAAAGAATCGGATTCAGGAATATCCGATTCATCAGTTTTGAAGAATCGGATTCCTAAAGTGCGATTCTTTTGCGATTCTTTTTTTTTTTTAATGGCAATGTTGTACATGATCATATGAGTGGAATCCAACGTCGGATTCGTGGTACGTAGATCAAAAAATACTGATAAACACCCTTTTCGCGATCATTCTACTTTAAATCTCGAAATGCACTTTTTTCACTGATTTTTCATAACAATAAAACTAAATTTCGAGATTTAAAGCAAAATGATCGTGAAAAGGGTGTTTATCGGGGTATTTTGACCTGCTGAACACGAATACGGAATTGGTTTTTTCATTTGGTCATTTATTTTTTAATAAAATGCTCAAAATTTGAAAAATCTACTAAAATAACATTTTTTTACGGTATATCTCAATTTTCAGCCCTTGCGCCACCTCAATTCCCAAAACTGAATACTTGGCGTAAATTTACGTCAAAAAACACGTTTTCAGGATATTTTTAAAAATTAGTCGAACTTAGCTGTAAAGGCCTTTTACAGTTGAAAATTTTAAATGGCCAAAACCTCATGAAGGGATGTACAAAAATTGATGAAAAAATTATCGTAAATAGAACTTTACTAGATGTAACTTTGTGCCAAATCATCCCACTAATGTTAAAACCGTCTAAGTGCCACTTTTTTTAAAATATACTTTTTTATAATTTTGGACTCAGCGAATCAAGCTGCATCGATTAAAATATAAAAAACGCAACTTAAAATAATTTAAACCCCCAAAAAAAG
This sequence comes from Pseudococcus viburni, assembly GCA_033439095.1. Lineage (NCBI taxonomy): Eukaryota > Metazoa > Arthropoda > Insecta > Hemiptera > Pseudococcidae > Pseudococcus > Pseudococcus viburni. The sequence goes on along the minus strand of JAVBJF010000807.1, from coordinate 34,871 downwards.
AATTTAAAATTTGCAAAGTCCATAAGCGCAATGCAAATTTTGTTACGTTTTTCATAGGTAGGCATCTCCACACATCTCGACCAATATATGGGTTATTTTTACATACAAAGTCGACCACCTCACATAAGGACCATGGTCGAGATTTCCTGAGTTAATTCTACATACCAAGTCGACCACCTGGTTTCAAAAACTTCCACCAGAGCGCGACCCTCTTAGAAAAAAGATCGCGAGGGTGAACGCAGGACCTAAATCTAATTGGCCATGTGTAGAATGAAGGATACTGGTGGGAATTTTTGTACCTATGCCACATTTGATTATGCATGGTGTCAAATTTGATCCATGATTTTTCAACTATTTTATTAACATGAACAAATATTTTTGGTACCAACAATTTTTATTAAAGTCAGGCTATTTTGTTACGTGAACACTTTACTAAAATTTGTAATGGCTCTGTGGATTTTGCAAATTTTTTTCAAAAATTGTTTTGTAGGAGCCCCATTTTTTTGACAATATGGATTTTTTATAGCTGAGAATGAATCTACAATCAGAATTTTGATTAGTCAATTAGCAAAGGAATTAGAAACAATTAAAAAATGACAAATTTTTAAAAAATTTTGAGTATATAAAAAAATTTGGTCGACATGTGCTGAAAACAGCAAATATATATTTGCACGCGACCGTAGGTTGTCAGCCACATTCTATATATATTCAAAAAAATTTGAAAATTTTAAAAATTTTAAAATCTTTCCTATATCCTTTCTAATTGTCTTATCAAAATTTCAATTGCAGATTCGTGCTTAGCTACACAAAATCCACCCTAGCAAAAAAAACGAGCCTCCTACAACAAAATTTTTGGAAAAAAATTGCCAAATTTTCTAAGCCATTGCAAATTTTGGAAAAGTTTTTCTATTACAAAAAAGCCTGGCTTAAATTAGAATTTTTGGTGTCAAAAATTTTTGTTCAAGTTGATAAAATGACAAAAAAATGATGGGGTAAATTTAACATTGTGCATAACCAAATTTGGTACAGGTAAAAAAATTTCGACCTGTTTTCTTTATTCTACTCATCACCACTTAAAAAATGAGCCTACGTTCATCCTCGCGACTCAATTTTTAAGTGGTGCGCACTCTGGTGGAAGTTTTGAAAACAGGTGGCTCACTTTGTATGTAGAATTAACCCATTCAATTCCATCTCAGCCATGGCTGAGAAGTACGGTGGCTCACTTTGTATGTAGAAATAACCCACAAAGTGGCTGACATATGTACGGATATTACTACCTATATATATGATGACAAATACAATACTCGGTAAAATTGATTACTTCAGCATGCTTCAGCTTATTATCGTAAATAAAAATAAAATCAACACCGGTGCGTAAGATGTTACTGGCGGATACATTTTAAGATGCGATATTGGAAATAAAACTTTAAAAAACATTGAATTTTGCTTGTGTACACGGGTAGAATCCAGTAATTAAAAAAAAATTGTAGGCCCCAGAGAGTTCGTGGGCCCTAGACAATTGCCTTCTCTGTCTTATGGATAAATCGGCACTGAATTTTCTGCATGAAGGGTCCGTATTAGTATAGTTGAGTATTCGACAATATAGGAGAACCTTTCCACCTCTGATTTTGACAGTGGGTTTTCAACTCCTGACATAAGTGATAACGGCAAACAAGAAACACAATGCACACGATGTACATTTGTACGTATCCTATACAATAAATATTTTTTTTTGATGAAAAATTTTTCCTCCTCAGATTTAAAATATGTGTACATTAGGAGTAAAGGGGTGTTTGGGCGGAGCCACGAAAATATGTATATATAAAAAAATGTTTCCACCTCTGTATTTAAATCGCCACTGAGAATGATGATGTGGATTTTTTCGAATTTTTTCTATTGCGAGGTGTAGATATCAACATTCCCTTTAATCCTAGGGGTAGCACAACTTTATTAGGTTAAATATTGGATGAGTATACTGTGTCTTACGTTTCCACCGCCGTATTTACATTTCCTTCTCCGTTAATGAGGTGGGATGTAGGTACATACACGTTATTTTATCTAAAATAAGGTGGAAAAGCCGTTTATATGTATACCTGTACGTTTTTTTCCGAGTAAGAAATATCCTAAGCTTTGTGCTCTTATAACTAATTTACACGCGACATGTTTGATGGTCGTAGGTTCTCCGAATACACTGCAAAGATCGGCGATTTCTCTGTCTGTTTCAGGAACTTTCAAAGAGATCCCATGGTAATAGGGGATTTCTGAAGATACTTCTGAGTGTAAGTCGGATATTGCCTTTGCTAATGCAATTGTTCCTTCTTTAGTACTGTTGCCATACTTATCATTAATGGCCTGTTTAAAAATATTCCATCTTTCTTCTTGACACGTGGAACAGCCAATTAACCATTTTTCATATCTGGTGAAGCTTTTTACTTTGCATAGCCAACCAGGAAAGAAATATGCTGTTTCCAAACTTTCTAGCCATACACGGATACGTGTATATTGAAATCTTTTCATTTGCGAATCCTGAAAAAATTTTGGAAGAGCTTACCAACCTGTCTATATCAAATACCTATCATACCTATTACCTACTTACTAAATCGGTTTTCAGAGTGCTCCAAACTTTAATCGACTTTTCCAATTCAATCGCCTGTATGTTATACCAAACTGGATAATACCACCATTCCTGAAGTTGTCTCAACAAATTGTTTTGCTTGGTAGAATCATTCTGTGCCGCTTCTATTGCTTCGGGCAGTTGGCTTATCTAATCGGAAATATACTCAAAATTAGATAAATTCGAGCTTGATCAAGAAATTATATTGAATTAAGTATAATATCCAAAGTTGAATATAGTAATTGACTCTACATACTGAGACAAGTGCACCGTTTAAACCCTCACGAATGCAAACAGGCGATGGAGTAGATGCTTCAATGTCGAAATAAGTCGTAGTACTACCTTCCTTGGTGCAGGTACTCAATTTAACAGCCAATGCAACTAAAAAATTCAGTGAAATTCACAAATCAATCGAAAGTTTGTCAGCATTGAGGTTATCGAAATGAAGCTATCATGCACTCGTAATTTTAAATAGTTATCTCTATGGACTAAAATATATTGTTTTTCATTTTTTTTTTCAAAATGAAGAAGTACCTAACTAGGATGGAGTTGTGTCTTGACTTACAAAGACCGATAAAAAAATTTCCTCTCCCCACCTCCCGATTAAATCCTTACCCTTACCCTTGCCCTTGCCTAATTGCTCCTAAAATTCGGTTTAATTCAAACACGTTCGGTGTTTCGAGTTGCTTTGCCTGTGGTTAGACAACCTCTTTTACGCTTAGTTGCGCGCAACGTTATCACGTGACCACACCATGTATTTTTTCCTAGCTATGTGTATTCGGCGTTCTCTCGCCACATGTAATGCAGTGTTCCACGAATATCCGGATAATCAGGATAATGCAAATATATTCGAATATCCGGATATTCGGGAAAAAATGGAAAAATATCCGGATATTTATTTACGAATGCGATTGGTCGTGACCCTTGTGACATCCCCTTTCTGGTCAATTGACAATGGTGGTCATTTGTCTTGTGGGTTAAATGTCATATTCCTACGAATTTTTCTCGCTGCTAATAACGCATTTGGGTCCCCTTCGTATACGTTCGGGAAAGATCGGGAAAGATCGGATATCCGGATATTCGGAAAAATTCGAATATTTTTCAATATCCGGATATTCGTGGAACACTGATGTAATGCTACGTGATGTGATCTTCGCGTCTACCTTTTTGCTATTTATTTCTATATGGGTTGACATCACAAGGTGTATAGGTAAATGGCAGTGATGTCAGCGTTCGAAATGTTTGCGTTCGCGTTCTGTTCCCGTTCAGCACGTTTTCCTCAAAATGCGTTCGCGTTCCGTTCATGTTCATGCACTTTTCACTCCGTTCCGTTCCCGTTCCGTTCACATTTCTTTTGCGTTCCCTTGGCATTCAGTTCAACACGTGTTGAAAACTGAACACATGAAAAATTTTCCACTCCTTTGCAAGTTAGTACATAAAATGAGCGATACGAGTGGAAAATTTTTCATTTTTCATTAGTTTTTTTCGTAAATAGAACAAAACAGCTGAAATGAAGGCACTTTTCTTTAGAAATTTCCAAAATATAAACATACAAAACCCTGAATTTGAATGCTTGTTCAATTCGTTCATTCGCAAGTTGGACACGTTCCATTCGCGTTCCATTCAGAATACATCCAAAGAAATGAGCGTTCGTTCCCGTTCCGTTCAAATTTTCCAAAAAGTGCTATCTTTCCAGTCAAATCAAACGCGTGTTCTGAACGCGAACGCTGACATCACTGATAAATGGTTGCAGTAGTTGATTTACCCATAAGTCGAGGTCTGTTCTGTAGGATAACTTGCAATGAGATAACTGTTTTTTTCTCACATCGTAAACAACTCCCATAACATTTATCCTACAGAACACTTGGTGTGGGTATGCAATCCGCGAAAGTCGTATTGCCCTTCGGATATTATTTTTGTACTTTTTTTATTAACAATACAGTCCATTTTTTACCGGTGTGTATTTATTCACTACAACTACTAACATTCAGTATACATTTTTTCAAAAATGGTATGAAGATAAATGCAGAGGCGTGCAGACAATGTACTTAACCGGACAAATGTCCGGTAAGATTGGGGGGGGGGTGGTTGATGGCAAAAATGAATGAAAGTTGGAGAGTTCGTAAAAAAAAAAAAACAAGAAATGAAAAAAGCAAAAAATTTATTAGATACGGATACCTAATATGCAGTTGTTTCCTTATCCTTACCCTTACCTTCCTTCTAATTGTATTATCATCATATCATCATCATCATCATATATATTAAAATAATTGTCCCAAAAAACCTTGTGACAGTTCGCCAGCCAAAACCGCTCGACCGTTTTTCGTCATTCTTTTTTTAAAACGTTCCTACCGACGTGTAGATATGTCATCAAGAAAATTTTTTCGAAATTTTAATTTTTAGGGCACAAAAAATCAAAAAAACTGCATTTTATAGCCAAATTAAACCAATGTAAATGCAACGCGCGAGAAACGCAGCCGCAGCGGCGGCGACAACGTGTTCGTATTTCGGTTAGAAAGTGGGCGTGGCTACAGTAGCAGATTTCAACTCAAACTGTCGCATTACGTCTTATGTCTGAAAAAACTGTGGAATTTTGGGTCTTAAACTCTCTGAATCTGAATCAGTAAATTCTGGCGAAATACTTTCTTTTTTAAACAATGAAATGAATCTGCCAATTTTCCAATCGATCATGAAAATAATCAACAGTAATTTTCGACTGAAAAATTAGTAAAAAATCTCTCTAATTTTCAGTGACAATTTTATTTTACTGTTTCAAATTTCACTGCTCCAGACTGGACGGAAACTTTTTTTCAAAAACAAAAACTTTCAAAAAATAATTTTTAAGATACCGTATTGGTCCTAGAATATCATATAATTTTTCCAGAATTTTACCTAAGGTAAATGCCATGGTTAAAATTGACGGCAAAATATAGAGAGGTTGTGGGGAAAACCAGCCTTTGTTGTATTGGAAAAAATCGTAAAAATAATATTTTTTTGAAAGATAAGTTTTTAGTTTCTTTTCATTTATTCAAGAGTCAGTACGAAGAAATTAAAACTTATCTATCAAAAATATATTATTTTACAATTTCTTCCAATCAACAAAGGTGGGTCTGGTTTTCGTCAATTTTGACCATGGCGTACTCTATGTAAAATTCTGGAAAAATTATACGATATTCTAGGAGACCAATAGGGTATCGAAAAATTATTTTTTGGAAAACTTTTGTTTCAAAAAAAAGTTCCGTCCAAGTTGGATCAGCGAAATTTTGAAACAGTGTAATAAATTGTCACTGAAAATTAGAGTGATTTTTTACCAATTTTTCAGTCGATTTCTTTTATGATTAATTGGAAAATTGGCAGATTCATTTCACTGTTGAAAAAAGAAAGTATTTCACCAGAATTTACTAATTCAGATTCAGAGAGTTTAAGAACCAAAATTCCACAGTTTTTTCATTTTTTGAGTGGTCCCCAGACCAATTTTTCTTTTTTATCGTATTTTTTTACACGGACGTATGTTCGCTTTCCATTTTGGAAAAATAAAATAGTATAAAAATGCCACAAATGGTAAATTTTCCCAAATTATGATGAAATATTGAGTATTCAAATGATCATAAGCGTGACTGACCTTCCAGTAGGGTGTGTCCTAAAAATTTTATATTCAAAAAAAAATGATAACATTGAATCAAAATCGGAATGAAATGTAATTTGTTTTTCATTGAATAGATATTAGAACGAAATTAAATGAAAAATTTGATCATAATTTCCAAATCTTCTGATTTACGCCGTCATTTTATTCATAAAAAATGTGCAGATAATGACGATTGGAAAAATTCAATTCATTAAAGCTCATGGAACCATTTTTATACGTTTTTCTCCAGTGCTGGAAAATTCCCAAAATTTTATGGAGGCTGTAAAAACGTCTTGAAACCGCTCCCAAATCGATCCGGGAAGTCGAAGTAGGAATTAATATTCGAATTCAGCTGTTTTTGTTGATTTGATCAAATTTTTATCTTTGCAGGGCGATGAGGAATTTTGTTTTTTCAAAAATTGTCCAAAAATTTGAAAAATGAACTTCAGCTCCAGAAATTTTAGATATTTTCAACTCAAAGTAAATTTTTGCGCCTAACAAAAAAAATCGAAAGTACATCATAAAAGAACCTCATATTGCAAAATTCAGATGCTGAAGTTCATTTTTCAAATTTTGAAATAAAATTAAGCAAGGGACTTTTCATCAAAAAAAGTAACTTGTGGACTTGTTTTTTTTTTAACATGACAAAAAAAATCCTATTAGGCATTCAGAGTTTATTTTAATTTCTCAGAGATTGTGTACTCGAGTTTTAATGATTTTTCCATAACTTGTGACGACTTTGCAAAAACTTGGAAATTATTCAAAACTCCACATAATTTTCCAAAAGTAAGGTGATTTTTTTCCACACCCGGAACGATTTTCCAAAAATTGGGCCATCTCCCAAAACTTGGAAAATTTTCTAAAAAAGAAAGATTCCTCACAAATCAGAAAATTCCATAAAATTTTCATAATCATAAAAATTGCAAAGTTTCCCAAAAAATAATAATTTCTCAAGAAATTGGGCTGTAGGCGAGTTATTTCCGATAAATACCCATGTGAAAGAATGGCGAGTAGATTCCCATTTTTTCAGGGTAGGAGCGAGTTGAATCCCACTTTTTCTCAAAATTTCCTTTCAACTCTCAATTTTTTCTCAAGTATTTTCAACATTCAACACTAGAATGTTGAAATGAGCAACCAGAATGAAATGAATAGCTCAAGCGAGGGCGTGAGCAAGGGGTTGGGGCCGCGGAGCGGCCCAGGGGGCGAAGCCCCCTAGTAGTAAGTAAATTATAGATTGAGATGTTGATGGTTATTAATTTACTTATACCTATTAATCTCTTGTTTGAGGATGTATCATGTATGAAGTGGTACTATGGTAGGCCAGTAACGTGCCAAAGGCGAAGTCTGAATATTGCAGGGGCAGAATTTCAAAATTTCCGACTCGTTTTCAATAAATTCCTCAATCTTTACCCTATTTTGAAAAACTACCAGGTGGCAACCCAAAACCATTTTCAAAGTTTTTTCTATTTAGTATTTCTGCCTTGAACCAAATTACTGCGCATAGGTTAAATACATGTTAAAAAGGTTTTGCGTAAACCTTGGAAATCCAAGGTCTGCCCAATACCTTTACAATGTACGCTACAACCTACGCAGTAAATTGGTTTAAGGCAGTGGGTAAACTACCGCGGCAGCAAACTCCGATTCGTCTATAGACAAATTTTTGAAGAAGTTCTGGAAAATAAATTCTAAACATTTTTAAAGGAATGAATTTTGGAAATTTTAAAAAGTTTGAAAAATTAAACTGGGAAGTTTTTAAAAATCACTATGGGCTACGGGTTATTCGAAAAATAAATTTCATAAAAAATTGAAAAATTAATTTTGAATTGGTGATAATTTTTGGTACCTTGCACTGAAAAAGCAGTGATGGAACGGGGCGATTCAGTGATTTAAAGAATCGGATTCAGGAATATCCGATTCATCAGTTTTGAAGAATCGGATTCAGGAATATCCGATTCATCAGTTTTGAAGAATCGGATTCCTAAAATGCAATTCTTTTGCGATTCTTCTGCGATTCTTTTGCGATTCTTTTTTTTTTTAATAGCCATGTTGGGACTGGGCAGGGATTTAAAACTAAACAAACCAAATAACATAACCGAATAACTTATTCAATTTTTGTAATGAATTAAACGAATAACTTGAACTAAACAATTATTTTGCATGAGCGTAACATAACCTAACCAAATGAAGAACAAAACCCAATTTTTTACATGTAAAATGGCCAATTTTGAACTGAACAAATCCATAACTGCTCAACTGAACGATTGAAATTTAAAGAACAAATGAATGTATAACTATAACAAAACAATGTTGGGTGAACTTTAATGTAACCATAACTCAAGAACAAATCAAACCATTTGGTTTAACTCCCTGGGACTGGGTGTGAAGCTCGAATGCGAGTACTTGTGGCAACGCAGCGATGAATGGTGATCGCCGAAAGGCAACGGAAATGCGAACAAAACTTGTGATAGTTTCGTTCTTTTTCAAACCTTGCGTACCTTGCGTTTCTCAGCTCAAACAGATGTTTCGCAGTGATGCACGTGGTAAAGTGTATTTCTAAGGTGCTATAGATACGGGTAAAGTCACGACGCCATTTTCGTGCACGAGATTGTGGAATTCATACAAGAGACGGCAGGATCTTATTAGTTTTGACCATGCTTGGGTCGTTCGTGAACGCGTTCACGTTCAGTTTGTTTTGAAAATCTCACACGTTCGTTCATTTTCGTTCAGTTCATTTTTGTAAAGTGGTCGTTCGTTCATTTCGTTCAGTTCAAAAAATCAAAACAAAATGTTCAGTTCACGTTCAGTTCGTTTTTGTAAATGGTCATTCGTTCATTTTGTTCAGTTCAAAAAAAGAACGAAACATTCAGTTTACGTTCAGTTCGTTTGTCAACATTTTCGTTCGTTCGTTGCCGTTCATTCAGGGCCCACTCTAGAACAGGCCGTAAGGTACAACTTGGCAATGCCACAGAAAAACGAGATTAAGGGTTAGAATTATACGCGTTCATATGAGAAATTGGACGTTTTGACCAGTGTTCAAAACCGATTGAAGTTCAATTGGTTGTGGTGGTTGTGGTTTTATGTTGCTTTGTAATAAAGTGGTTCCTGGTTCTGGTTTTTGAATTGGTTTTTAGTGATGGGCTGAAACGGTTCCATTTGGTTCTGATATTTTCTTTTTTTCTAATTATTGATTCTGGTCTTGAAATGGTTCTGGTTTTTAATTTTTCGCAAAAGGTTCAGGGTTTTGGCTTAATTTTCAAGATTTTCATCATATTGTTCTGGTGGTGGTTCTCAAAATTGAAGATCGTTTCAATTGGTCCTGGTTCTCCCGGTTCCATTTGGTCTTTCAAATTTTTTTTGTGAATTTGAATAAATTTTAAAAAAACACCAAAAATTACCAACACTGAGTATTCACAAGTAAAATGACGAAACAATGGATGAATACAGGGTCTATAAATGAACCGGGCAATGTCTGCGTAAAAATTCCCATTATTTTCTTTCCTTTTTTCCCGTTTCGTTGCGTTGTATCACTGATTATTGTTGTAGTACGCAACGAAACGAAAGCAAGATTAAAAAAAGTGACGAAGTTTAATGTAAGGGATGAGTCATCTTATAAAATATGCAGGTAAAAGTGTGAAATACGCTTCACAGAGTTGAAATGCCCACACGATAACATTACATGAATCTTTTTTTTCAATATCAGAATGTCGTAATCTCGAACGTAAAATTATCAATTCTTTGAAATAAAATTTTTTTATTAATTACAATTATTGACAAATAGGTGATGAATTTATCACTAAAAATTTAATTCATCAAAATTACGATTTTTGACACTTAATAAACTTTCTTTCAGGGGTAATTGACACGAAAAAACAAAAATCTGAAATTTCCTTTTTTTAAGGCAGGGATTTTCGCACAGACGTTGCCCGGATCATTTATAGACCCTGTATGTTATTGACTACTCCTCGCTCACGAAAGCGCTGCAGTGGCGCTGAAAAATTGGGGGGATGGAAATGATGAAATACATTAGCGTATATGGGAGAGCTGAGGTTTTTCGGATTTTTAGGAAAAATGGTGGGGTTTAGAAAAAAATTTGTAGAAACAAAAATTAAAGGTATTTAAATTTATTATCGATTGGTATAAAAAACTTTTGAATTTCATGAAATAAAAACCATTTTATTAATATTTCTTCTATTTAATTTTTGCATACGTCAGCTTTGAATTAAAATTACTTAAAATCTAGATCGACAACACCAATTTTTAATTAATCCAAATTGTAGAGAATTTTATGCTCTTTCTAATGACGTATTAACGATCTTTATCGCGTTTATATTGAAGCCGCTGTTGTCATTTTCAATTATCTTTATATTTCAATACAGCTGATTAGCTGATCGGTTATTTTCAAAAATGGTGATTCATGTTTTGATACATTAAAAAGAGAATAGCGGCTTTAACATTAACACGATTAAGATCATTAATACGTCATTGGAAAGAGCATAAAATTCTCTACAATTTGCATAAACAAAAAATTGGTGTTGTCGATCTAGATTTTAAGTAATTTTAATTCAAAACTGACGTATGCAAAAAGTGAGTAGAAAGAAATATTAATAAAATTGCTTTTATTTGATGGAATTCAAAAGTTTTTTATACCAATCGATAATAAATTTAAATATCTTCAACTTTTTTTTCTACAAATTTTTTTCTAAACCCCACCATTTTCCCTAAAAATCCGAAAAACCTCCTCTCTCCCATATACGCTAATGTATTCCATCCCCCCAATTCTGTGAAAAAATCTTAGTTCCAACAAGATCGTATAGAATGCAGCCACTCCGCGTGGAGGAGTCAATTAGTATGTAAAAAGAAGAAAATTAAAGTAGGTAATGAAAGGTTTCAATTGCCACTATAATTAATTAATTATTATTTAATAAAACTTTGAAAAAATTTCAGATTTGATGACGGTTTGGGTTATTGCAAGAATTCTCTGAAACTACTGAATCAAATTTGTTGAAATTTGGATATATGTAAAAAAAGTATTTTGGGTAGGCTGATCGAGCCCTTTTTTTCATTTTTTCCAAATTATGAAAAATATTTTCATTCAGCAATTTTTTTTTGAAAATCAGAAAAACGAATAGCTCTATATTCAAATTTCATCAAATTTTATTCTGTAGTTTCAGAGGATTTTTGCAGAAACCGTCATCAAATCTTGAATTTTTTGAAAGTTTTATTAAAATAATTATAATGACAATTGAAACTTTTATTAGGTACTTTTATTTTCTTCTGTTTACGTACTGGAATCATAATTATTCGTTCATTGTTTCATCATTTTACTCCTTTATAATCCCAAAAAAAGCTGCAGATTTGCAGTGCACAATAGACCCGAATTCATTTCTGCAATATGTAGAGCACCCTTGACCATTAACTAACATTAAAGGTTACTTGGACTTTTTTTTTGGAACCAATTGGAACCGATTCACAAGCTGGTGGTGGTGGTTCTGGTTTTGGTTTGAAATTAACTGAAATGGTTCCTGTTCGTGGTGGTTTTATCTGGAAATACATTTGCTGGTGCTGGTGGTTGTATTAATTTTCAAACTTTGAAATTTTTTCTGGTTCTTTCAATTGGGAATCTCACTTTTCCCCCTTTGAATCGGTTCTTTTTGGTCTTTTTTGGAAAATTTTCAACACACTTCCGAATCGGTTCCAATTGGTCATGGTTCCCAAATGAAAAATCTAAAAAAAAGTGGTTCTGGTGGGTTTTGGTTCTGGTGGTTTTGAACACTGGTTTTGACGTTTCAATATTATATTATTCAAAAATTATGGACTACACGGAAATGTTATGGCCATCAACCTGAAGAAAATTTTACGCTCTTTCTAATGGTTTAAAAATAAAAACAGTTCGATGGATAAATTTGCTCTAACTATTGATTTTATTGTTAAAAATGACAAATTGTCGTGTTGAAAACCACCAAAAACTACATACTTTTTCAACTTAAAGTCCATGTTACTCAAAATTTTCAGTGATAACATAGGGTTTTGAAATTGCTATTTAATAGCAAATTTCACGCTCTTTCCGATGGTGTATAAGAAAATTGATTTTAGTCAGTATTTGTGTAATGTATGAGGAATTGACCGTCAAAACAGCATGATTTCCCATATAAACGCGTGCAATTCTAACCCTAAACGTGCAGTTGTCATATATGTACCTTACGGCCTGTTCTAGAGTGGGCCCTGGTTCAGTTCATTTTAGCTTTTTGTTCATGAACTTCAGAACTTGGAACAAATTTTTTGTTCACTTACTGCTCTTTTTCCATGAAAACAATTTTTAGCTTTTGCATGAAAAAATGAACGAAAAATGAACGTTAGGCACGTTCAGTTCATTTATATGAACCGTTCACGTTCACATTTAGTTCGTTTCCAAAAACTCTTTCGTTTTTTTCGTTCATGTCCGTTCTTTTTTTGAACCGTTCATCTTTCGCGTTCAGTTCATTTTCAAAAACTCGTTCATTCATTTTGTTCAGTTCAGTTACGCATTTTGTTCGTGAACATGAACGAACTTTCGTTCACTTTTTGAACGAACGACCCAAGCCTGGTTTTGACTGATGATTTTGCATAAATCGCTTTTCATTGTACATTTCTGGGAAGATGGTTCATATGAACCTTTTCCCTAGAGTCCTTAGTGCAATTTAATATCACTAATCCAGTATAATTGTGGCCAAAATTTTAATTTATTCAAGGTGAAATAAACCGGAATCTCTTAAACCACTTCAGTGGTCATTGAATTTTTTTAATAATATTTTTGATAAATCTCGGGAAAACGTTCGATGGAAATTTTTACAAATTTGAGAGAAAATTCATGGTGTGTATAACAACAATCTAGACTACCTATATACGTAGTATCTATTTACCTTGACAAAAAGTAACATTTGATCGCCTAAGGTAAAAAAAAACATACATATCATTTTATAAAAACATGAAATAAAAGCATGTAAATAAACATGAATTCAATTTTGGAAAATTTTATCGAAAATGACCTTTCAGACTTTTTTTACAATTTGAAAAAGTTACGGACTGTAACAGTCGTAAGCTCTTTCCCCTACCTAACTATTCTGCCAATTTTCGATCTCTACAAAATTTTAAAAACCAAATTTGAATTAAAAATATCAAAAAATTTTCCTAAAAAACAGAAAATTTTATCCCTACCAATATTTACAACATAGGCTTTTGACAAGTATAAATTAACACGACTGAAATATTTGCGAATACGTTTACAATATTCTGCCAAGAATAAAAAGACTTAATGATTAACAAAAATATATCGCATCGCGACTAAAAGAATTAAAATAAAAATTAAAACCGTTCAAAAGAACAAGATAAAATATTTAGCCTAAAAATTAAAACTTGGCCCAACATTAGTACCACAAAAACCACACATTAAAATACGCATAGCGCAAAAAATTTAATAAAATACATATCCAACAATAAAACATCGAACATTACGAACGATTTCAGACTCCTAAATGAAAATTACCGACTTTCTACCTACTGGTTCTCAAAAAACAAAACTAACTAATTAATACGGGAACATTTTGACTAGACAACGAAATAATAAAATAAAAAAACTAAAAATGCAAACGAACCTAAGTCATGTGGATGCACAGTGCTACCACTACGTGTTAACACCGTACGCCACGTTCCGATTCGCCAAATAACCCAACCTGAGTAACCTAATCAACTAACTTATTGATAAACACGCGACAAAAATATTTTTTTTGGTGAAGCAAGCTTCATTTTTTACGATTATTAAATGTTTTTTATAGTTTTTAAGAATGAAAATAGCCGAAATGTTTTCCCTGCAGCCTTAGGTACGCGTAGCAACCGGACCCACGTAGATCGTCGCCTTTTTACCCAAACTGTACAAACAAAAAGAGACCAAAAATGTAAGTAGAAAAATTTCGCCGACATAATTTTCAAATAAATAAATAAAACTTTGTGCAAGTGCAAAAACGTAATAAATAAATGGTGCGCTTGCAACGAATAAACATTTTAAACATAATTATGTACAAAGTGACGAGCTTAGCTCGTACGCCGGCCTCTTTCCTATGTACCCTTACAGTAACACAGGTAAATATACAAGCAATCATACCGGAAAAATCCAATATTCGACAAAAGTATGGGTAAATAAATATAAGAAATTACCACATTCGATTGAACAAGAGCAAGACCAGCTTGACAACGTTCGTTATCGAATGGGTTAGACGTAACCGTGTAACTGATCTCTAAATTCGGTTCGGTTGGAAAAACCCAGATAATATTTACAAGATAAAAATAGAACCAATAAATTTCCAACCGACTGAAACACTTGTTTTTTAATACCGGATCCAAATTGTATTTAGCTTGTTGTAAAATTCAAAAAATAGCTCGAGCAAGCTCGATAAACCTTTTAGAAAATAGGTGGAAAATAGAAGTAAAGTTACCTTTCGCACATGTACCAAATTTACATTGCCAAATAAAAATAAAAATAATCGCAAGTGTGATGAAAAAAGTTACCATATAAATTAAGTTTAGTAATAAGAAAATAACCAAAACCCAGTTACCATATTTTTAACATATTTTTGTGTTTTTGTTTTTGTTTTTTTCCTTCCTTTTTTGTGTGTTTTTGTGATTTTTGTAGATTAAGAAAACGAAAAAACTATTTCCTAAGACCGAATAGCGTGCAGATGATGGATCTACGAGATGCATATCCGACTAGGCATGGCGAGAAACACAGAAAATTTGGCAATATAAGAAAAATATCAACATACAAGAAAAAAAAATAACATGATCGTTCGTCGTTGTCGTCGACCAAATACGCAGATAAATAAATAAAGTTGCACGTGGGAAAACATATACACGATGCAAACAAGAATAGAAATAGAAAATAGAAAAAATGCACTTAAAAAAGAAAAATAAATAGAAAAAGAAGACTAGAAAAAATGAAAACATTTCGCAACTGCCTAGCAGCAACTAAGAATATGCAAATTGCCCAAAAATTAAGGACAAGAAAAACTCGATTTTCTCAAAATGGAAAAACCTATCAAATTTTCAACGATTCGTGATGGACGAATACATATCGACTAGAATTTACACGTGCATTTAAATAAGAAAACATAGAAAAAACAAGTATAAAAAATAAAGAAAAACTATTTACAAAACAAAACCGAGAATCGAGGCGAATATCGAGATCAAGAAATATGACGGGAAGAAGAAATTTAACGATACCTATTTATCGATTCATTCATCGTCGATATCGATCACTTCTACGACGTCTTCATCATTTTCTTCATCGACTTCATCGATAATTATGAACTCATCATCGCTGATATCCAGCTCTTCACTGACGAATTGACGGTTCTCGTTCGCTGGTGGCGGAGCAATGTTTTCGATCCTCACATATTCTTTGGCCGATTCCACGATCATAGATAGCAGTTCCGGCGCCACTGCTTGGCCGGTCATCCGGTCTACTATCCTCTCCGTTTCTCGGAGCTCCGCCTCCATCTCCTTAATCACCTTATCCTTACGATCGATGATTTTGAGAAGCGATCGGATCTCCATGTCCTTCGCCCTACACGCCAGATCGAAACGAGGGATAAGGTTGCTCTCCGGCCAGTCATTCGCCTCGCACTCCTCGAACTCGTCCGGCCAAATCGAACGCAAAAAATCCGGGTGGCAGATCTTGAAGCACACCGGGCATAATACTGCGGTCGAGTGCCAACGTTCGAGGTAGTGCCAGTGCCCAGCGTGTCCGCACGTTGGGTAGTAACAGACATCCATTACCCCTTCCGGCGCATGCTGGGACACCTCGAGGAGACTCTTCAGGCAAATTGGACATCCAGCCACCCTCGGAGATCTCCTCGAGTGCGAAAACTCCGGAGAGGTACCGGCAGACGGAGTTTCCGATGACGACGATGATCCACTAGCTTCCGCCATTTCAGTTGTCGAGTACTTACAACCATCCAACTAACGAAGCACGCGTAGCTCCTAACGGCGACCTTCCCCTTGGGCTCCTGATTGAACCTTGCCCAAGCCTCAGTCCTCGTCGAACTTCCTCTAAATTCCCGTTCGTTATCTCGACCTCGCCTCCGTTTCCTCCCTCCGAATCCTCTTAGCTGTCGCTGATCGTTCTCGGCCTGACTCCTACCTCGTGATGCGGCGTCGAAGTGTCCGGCGATACCTGTGCTGACACGATATTCGGCCTCGCGTCCGTCTGCGTCTCAGCTTCCCTCGTGGACAATACCCTCTCGGCCCACAAAAGCGTCGCGTACTGGTTTCTCGACCTCACATATCTCAACCAGATCACCCCGACTAAACAAACACACGCACCCGATAACCAGGAATTGCTGCTGATGGCTGCGATAGCTAATAGGACAATTTCGATTTTACCAAGGCTAATCCTTGCCGGAGCTGGATCCATTAAAATTCGAATATCTAAATTACATGTATAAAAACCGAATTAAAAACTAGAAAAAATACATGCTGAATACATTTGATCAATAATCGAACGTGGAAAATTACAAAGACAGTGCATAACTTACGTAAATAAAATTCGACACCACGTGTCAACGACGACGACGATGAATCGATCCTACAAGTATCTCGAAATCGGCGTAAAAATAGCTTTCTAGAAAACTAGAAAGCCAACAGAACAATGCCTGACCAGAAAACCCCACGAAATACACCCAATTACCGAGCGAAATCGCAGAAATAGATTCCAACGAAAAAATCAGCATCAAAAATTTTACCCGCCAAAATTACAGAGAACGGAAAATGACTAGCACAAAATAAAGGTACGTCGACTGACTAGCACGAAAGGTAAATTACAACAAGATCAAAACGGCGGGAGAACAGTTTACGTAAATCGACGAGAACCTAGGTATTGCAGTCCGGACACCGGTCCGTAGCCCGGTTCCTCCCCACTCTACCTATAAACCCATCTTATTGGTTGGCAATTGCCACCAACGTCTAAATTATGAGTCTAAGTTCAAAAAATAGTTACCTATGACCATTTTCTGGCCTAGGTTAAGCCTATTGAGAACAATATAGTTCAAATGTAACGGTTTTTTCGCGTTTGGTTTGCCTTTCTTAGCTGCATCACCGTTTGTCTTTTTCCCACGCTTTGAAACTATAACTTTTGCTTCGCCTATCAATTTGTCTAGGACCGAAGTGCTCAAATTTTTACGCAGGGCCTCTTCTAAAATTTCACCCTCAGCTTTTGAAATGTAATATTTTTTGTGTCTTTTCCTAACCTCATTATAAGTATCCAAAAGTTGCTCGGTACCATCGAGCTCCCCTTCCGAATCCGAAGAGATAGGTAGATTTTTCCTATTCATTTCAACTCACTTTTTTGCGATAGACTTTGCCAATTTTTTTACCGGCTTTTTTACGACTTTAGGAACAAAATCATCATCTGAATCATTTGTCCATATTTTAGCTTCATCCAAAACATTAAAATCATTCTTCGATTCCAAATCGATCGATGAATCAGTAAGATTTGAACGTAACATTTCCTGCCTTTTTGCTCTCGTCAACCTCCCCTCCACCAAATCGGTATTAGGAACGCTTTCAGCGAATTTTGAATTTATCTGTAACTTAGAAATAGGATTGAAACCTATTCTAATCGAACTTTCTGCTTTCAGATTTTCGCTGGACGAAGCTTGCAAATTTTCAAGGTCAGATTCGGATGATTCGAACGTGGTATCGATACCAGAATCTACCTGCTGCGTGTTAACGTTCTCGCTATTTATTATCAGATTGTCAGATTTACTCGTGAGTATAACGGGTGCCGTATGCCCCAGTTCACTATCTCTCTTCATCTCTTTCAATTCCTCTTCCAAGTCCTCTTCCTCTCTATCCATCCACATCATCCGGTTCTTCAAACGAATTTTCTAACGCTTCGTTTATCTCTTTCTCATTTTCTACCGTAGGAGCTGTAATTTTAATACCCATTCTCTCATTCACTCTCAGAAAATCGTTTATTCTTTCCTGTATCGACTGAGTATCTAGCAACTAGGGAACTATAGAAGGGGGTATGCTGGTCAGCCATTTTGTGCCTTTTTCAGAAAGTAAACAAACAAATTATCATAAGGAACTGTATAATTGTCACATACATTTGAGTTAGAAAATCACCCTAACACATTACCTAAAACGACCATAGTAAATAGCTTCCAAGTCTTTGAAATTACAGAAATTGAGACATTTAGACACATAATGAGCTTACCAAATAAACCATCTACGGGCCTTGATGGCATCCCAGCCAGAGTTTTTCGCGAAAATGCTCAAAAACTATCAGTTCCACTGACTAACCTGTTTAATTTGTCCCTGAGCAAAGGTATATTCCCCAAGTGTTTTAAAAAATCTGTGATTGTCCCTGTGTATAAGTCAGGTAACCAGAAACTGATGCAAAATTATAGACCGATATCCTTATTATCTGTAGGTTCGAAAATCTTTGAAAAAATCATGAAAGAGAGGTTTCTCAAGTTTCTCCAGAAATTTGACTATTTTGCTAAAAAACAATATGGGTTTCTCCCTAAAAAGAACACGGATGATGCATTATTTGATCAAATCTCAGAGATTACTGCTAATTTGGAGAAGGGGAAGAAAGTTGCGGTGGCCTATATAGACCTGACAAAAGCATTCGACACAGTCGATCATGACATACTGCTGGAAAAGTTAAATAAATGTGGCTTTCGAGGTACCATATACGAGTGGTTATGCTCATATCTCAAAGATCGTGAACAGATGGTCAAATTAAGGAAAACTCTGGGTAGAAGTAGGAAGGTTAAAAGAGGTGTACCTCAGGGAAGTGTGATAGGTCCATTGCTCTTTCTTATTTACATTAACGATATTTTTAAACTTGATATTCCTGGTATTATGTATGCCTTCGCCGACGACCTTTCCATTGTGTTTCATGCAAATGCTAGAAATAGCTTAATTCAGGCCATAAACCAATGCATGAAAATTCTGAAACTCTGGTTTTTATCCACAAATTGACCCAAATTTGAATAAAACAAAAAGTTATGGCCTATGGTCTTCGCGATGTTTTAGATCTTAAAAAAGTATGCTTCTCCATGAAAAAGTATCATGTGATGATAATTGTGGTTGCCCCCCTATTTCCAGGTTCATACCATGAAATATCTTGGAATTGTTTTTGTATTCAAAATTAATATGGAATGCCCATTCGGAATTTCTCCAGTCAAAAAATTACGAAGTCTAAATTTTCTCTTATATTATTTGGCTAGTTTTTTTAAAGAATACCATTTGAAAAAAATTTACTTTGCCCTATATGATTCGATACTTCGGTTATGGGTTAATTGCATGGGGTGGTGCTGCCGAAGTGCATCTACAACCACTAACTGTTTTACAAAAATGGGCTATCCGAAACATTGTTGGCTTAGAAAGAAGGGAATCTACAAAAAAATGAATTCAAAAGGCTTAAAATACTTCCCCTTAAAAAATTATATACTCTCACGGCTGCGTCATACGTTCATAAAAGAAAAGATATATTTGGAGTAGGTCGTTGTCGAAGAGCTGGGCTTAGAGCACGTGATAATGTTGCCGAGACACCTGACTCTAGAGTCGGAACGTTGTTCGAATGCAGGCCCCTTACAAATTCCCCATATTTTTAACCACCCTGGCAATAGAAATCTGTAGAAAAACATCACCAAGGTCCTTTAGGAAAGAACTCTTGGAAAAATTATTGGAAAATTAACTTGAGAAATAGAATACCCATCTAGGTCCCAAAAATATATAGTCAAGTACCTGAAGAAATATGTCAAAAAACAAAATATGTAACCTTTAAGAAAAGCTTTAAGAAAGTAGTATTGGTATTTGAACCAACCTCCTTGTATCTCTCTCAGCTATCTTTTTCTTAGGCATCCAGGTTTTTCACAGACCCTTATCCCCTCAAAAATTACCCTTACCAATAACGTTTATTCTAGTCGTTCCCTTTTTCTTTTTCGTCTAATTATGGTATGGCTCTTTCATGCACTCATATAGTTAATTTAAAAAATAATCAACTTGAAATGCTACTGTTATACGTCCGGTGGGACTTCATAATTTGGTTGATAATCCATTGTTTCCTAGTGTTTGTTACATTTACTTTTCGTTATTAATATCTAGTCTCATTTTTGAGATAATATTTGTTATAGTTTATTCCTATTCGATTTGTAATCTTATTGTATGTGTTTACACTATGTTTGTAATTTATAATATGTAATAAGAGAGCCCATACGGTGCTCGCGCAAATTGCGCATAGCCTATGGATAATTATCAATTTGTACTGTTGTCACGTTTAAATTTAAATATACCTCTCTTCCCTCTTCTAAGTCCTCTTCCTCTCTATCCATCCACATCATCCGGTTCTTCAAACGAATTTTCTAACGCTTCGTTTATCTCTTTCTCATTTTCTACCGTAGGAGCTGTAATTTTAATACCCATTCTCTCATTCACTCTCAGAAAATCGTTTATTCTTTCCTGTATCGACTGAGTATCTAGCAACTAGGGAACTATAGAAGGGGGTATGCTGGTCAGCCATTTTGTGCCTTTTTCAGAAAGTAAACAAACAAATTATCATAAGGAACTGTATAAATTTTATCGAAATATTTTCGTAATTTGTGTGAAATTTTGAGTGAAATTTTCATTAATTTATGTTTAAACGAACTCTAACGTTCTCCCCAATCACATATTACGACTTAGAATTTCATTTACCGGCGTATTTATTTCATCTACGAGCGATTTTCTCACGTAAACATGTACGAGTTATCATATGAAACTGCATTATATTTCATCAAAATATTTTCTTCATTTGTGTGAAATTTTTAGCGAAATTTTTATTAATTTATGTTTAAACAAACTCGAACGTTCTCCCTAATCATCATATTTTGAATTGGAACATCATTTACGTGCGTAATATTTCTTCTACAACTGATTTTCACAATGGATTCCAAGGGATCAGAAATCGTAAAAGTAAGTACAATAAGAGGTATTTCACTGACAATTATGTGGAAAACTTTACTAATTTAAATTCTTGGTTATCTTTTATTGTCAGAAAGAAAGTGGTACTTCTTGTTGTGTTGAACGGCATCGGATATTAGATGGAAAAATCGCCCAACTTCAAAACGGAGTATGAAATGCTAAAGAAGAAATGCGAACAGGATAAATCGGAAATGAACAACTTGTTGTATTTACTCCACAAAAAAACGATCGAAGAATTAATTATTTTTTCCACAATCATTATAGAGAAGATTACGTTATGTCCAATTTCTAGTAGAACTGCCTGGTCAAAGAATAATTTCACATTTTATATAATTCTCTGGTGTATCTACCCTCTTATCAGTTCGTGATTTTCATAACTCTCTGTACTGTGATTTAGTTATAGAATGGTTATCTTTTGCCAACATTTGATATACTTTTTTAAGTCCATGATTTACATATACAGTTCAGGAACGATAATTACACCTTCACCATTTCAATTGTAAAATTCGGTGTACTAGACTCCGTGAGAATTCTTTGATTTCTACACACCGGAAATTATATAGTAACCGTTGGTCCGTAATTTTTCTAATTTTGAGTTTTTCTCATACCTCTTTTAGTTTATGACTTTGTAAGTGCTAGCAGGCGTAGTGATTTAGAATAATAATCTATTTTATAATAAGTATTGATATACTTCTTTTGGTTTATGATATATACAGTCGCCAAGTACGATAATTACACATTTATGAAGTTTAAGTAATAAATTATAAAAAAGAAAACGATCTACGAATCTATCCAACTTTTTTATTTTTCTTGTGGCGCATACCATACACTTTTTTTTTGTTTATTACATGAAAACTTTCTACAGTATGAATAACACCGGACAGTAAAAAAAAAGGTTCTATAATTAAAGATTTAATATCGCAATTATATTCCGCCATTGCTTGAAGTTCATTTCTAACGAAGGCAGCAAACTCGTTGACTGATACATTTGAATGAGTTATGCAAAATAACTGATTTTAGATGGCGATAAATTATTTCGAGTTCAGTATCAGAGCAAATGTTATCTCAAAAGGGTGATGTAGGCCTCCTTTGTTCAATCTTCTGATCGTGTGAAACGAAATTTCGTCACTTACATCCATCGGAGTTTTTAAAAGCCTCGCTACATTGAATCGCAAATGGTTTGCCGCTTGAGTACAGCGAAGTAGTACTACTGCTATATTGTAGAGGAGGTTCAGATCTTTGAAGTTGAAGAATCCTGTAGGTATTAGCTCCGAAATGGTGTATGTTTTCATTTTCGTAACGTAACTCATCCAAATTCAACATTGATATCTGTTTGAACTCGAACTGTGGGTGTATTTTCCGGCGGCAAAGATTTAAAAAATCCATCAGATACACATCAGAATCTGCAACGTAATTCGTTTTCCCAATATCCGATATATTATTTGCGAAATACAATAACATCTTTAAGGATTCCAAACACTGCTTAGCGTTAGGCGTACTTCCAGGATCTTCGTCGGGACACCGGAGAACACATTCTCCAAAGCGTCTTGGGTGAATCTTGAGCCCCATAACAAAATCACAACCATTAGCAAACAATGTATATTGGCAATATCCATCATCGAAAAAGATTATACATGACCATTCCGGTGTTCAAAGGTTTCCATCTCTTCCCACCAATTTGTAATTCTTCAAAAATTACTATCATTTTACAGAGTACGTCGTATTTACGTTCTCTATTTCGTTTTTGTGATGGAAGTTTTTCTCAATCTACGATTGCAATTTCAAACCATTCTTCAATTCGTTCAATGAAATGAGCTTGTGGTTTTAAAGCTTCAGCTGGAAGAATTTTTGTCATTCACGGCATCTTCAATACCTTGGGCTGTGTTCTTGGAAAAAAATCGAACGGCACTTCCTATGTTCATTTTTGATGGGTATCCGGGTGTAAAATCTTCTCTATTCAAATGGTGCAGGAGTCAATGCGTCGCCATTCTCTCGTGCGAAAATATCCTGTAAACGTAAATTCCTTTTACAACAGGAAAACTCCAATTTTTCTTGAATACAGTATGCCTCGGTAGAATCAAATTCTTGCTTAAGCATGGCGGTTTTTAGATTTTATCAAGAGATGGCAGGCATCAGGAACTACGAAAAATATTTTTTCCATTTATTTGAAGAAAAATTCGCCGAACGTCCATTACGTGAATTTTTACATTCAAATTGGTTCCACAACCTTGGTTTTCGTGTCCCATATCGGATCCGACAGCAGTAAGCAAAGGCCTACTTTCTCACAATATGAGTTACAATCCAATAAAAATTGTTTCAATACATCGCCGTCCACACTTCCATTAGTCAAATGGCAGGCTATAGTTTGCTTCCATTTTCGTTTTCACCCCCTGATAAGAGCAACCAATAATTTTCTACCAGCTGCCTTCTCATTGACGACTTTAGGGTCACTTGTTTTGCTAAACTTTTCCGCGATATTTTATCAACACATGGAGAAACCGCTTCAATCTCCATTTCATCAAGGGAAAGGAAGCAAACCGATCGAGTGGAATCAAGTTGTGAACTTTGAATCGAAGGGCGTTCAATAAATTTTCAAAAAATCAAATCCAGCTGGCACTTTCGTAATCGCTCTGTTATAGTGCGATATGCAGGTTTGGATAACCTGTTTGGTACAAAAACTTGTATCCATGTACTTGTAGAGCTATTCGAAGTTTCACTCCTTTGATTAATGGATTCAGTGCTCCATGTTCTTGGGCCATTTTCACCTTTTAGATGTTCAATTTGATCTTCATTCAAGAATTTGCTTAGATTTCTTCTAAACTTCAGCATTATTCTTCTTGAATTTTTCTTCAATTGCATTTATTTTCAGCCTGGAGTTCGGCGATTTTTTTTCTCTTTATCATCACCAAGTTTTGCACCTAAAACACAAAAATGGTGCGAAGGTATATTAGATAGGTACTCACTAAAACAAAACAACCTAAATAAAATATTACTAGAAAACAATAAAACATACCTGTACGTCTTGGCAATCCATTTCAATATTCTCATTATTTCTACATTCTTATCTATCTCTATAACTCCAACACTTCGGTGCTTTTGGTTTTTCTACAGCTTTTGGTTCTTTTATAGCTCTTGAATTCGATACAGCTTTCAAATTTAATACTCCTGTCTCGGTGCTTTCTCTACTCGTTCTATACAATTTAATTCAATGAGTATAACCAGATTATATTAATTTAAGCATTATTTAATGAAATTTGTTTACCTTATATATCGATTTTCTAGTTCCTCAAATCTTTTTGGAGGATTTGGAACGTCAAATAAAGTAGGAACAGCATTGGGCTGTAATTTTTTCCAACCTCTTCTCTGTTTGTAAATATGAGATTCCTCAAAATGAGCCTATTTCAAAATCAAAATAAATGAAAAGTATATGGAATACTAGTCATGGAATAATCAGTAGATCAATACTGTAATAAATAATCAAAACTCACTTCACACAATCGCGAATTTGCTGTGGGTTTCCCAGTCCTTTCGTCTCTACAATTATAACCCACTTGGCGAGCTTTCTTTTTGTTAGGGGTTGGGAATCTGAACATTCGAAAACCCTTTTTGTTCTCACTGTTACTGCAGTTCACAGCCGAACGGCCCCCATAATGTATTATCATAAATTAATAAAAAAATTCGCTAAAAATTTCACACAAATGAAGAAAATATTTTGATGAAATATAATGCAGTTTCATATGATAACTCATACACGTTTACGTGAGAAAATTGATCGTAGATAAAATAAATACGCCGGTAAATGAAATTCCAAGTCGAAATATGTGATTGGGGAGAACGTTAGAGTTCGTTTAAACATAAATTAATAAAAATTTCGCTCAAAATTTCGCACAAATTACGAAAATATTTCGATAAAATTTATACAGATCCTTATGATAATTCGTTTGTTTACTTTCTGAAAAAGGCACAAAATGGCTGACCAGCATACCCCCTTTTATAGTGCCCTACTAGCAACGACTTGCACCTCGGTTCAGATTCGCACTCGTTCAACTGGTCTTTACTCAAAAACATGATAATTTGTTTCGCGTTAACACATTTTTCGTCTGTGATACCCGCATAATCTCTCACCGAATAACAATTAGAACCGTGTGAACATCTTACCACGTATGGACTGTACCTTCTTTCCAATAATTTCTTACTAATTAATTTATCAGAACATGATTGTCTATGTGCTTGGATTAATACCAAATCTCCTTCTTCTTAAGGAATCAAATCACCGTGTGATTTATTAAAATTTTGTTCATCAAAAATACACATTTGTTTCTTTTTTTCGTGTATAAAATTCTCCATCGCTTGTTCCTCGGTCATTTCATCTATTCTCGCTACCTGTACCTCATACGTGTAAACAGCTTGCCTGGCCTATTGGTCAGCGAGCATGTTCATATATTTGTACCTTCTCGCGAAAACGTGCTTTATTTCACACCTATCGAACTCTCTCCTCAATTTCAAAACTTCCTGGAATATTTCCTTATGGTACAAGTCCTTTTTTGCATAGTTTTTCCAATTTCTAGCTTTCCATCTTACCGCTCCTCTGTATATTATTTAGAATCAGTCAAAATTTTCATTTTTTTTACTCCTTTCGCTATACCTATTTCCATCGCTTTTTTCACCGCTATAATTTCAGCTAGGTTATTAGTACAGCGATATTTATCGTGACTAATCCTTTCTGATATATTATAGGCTGAATCCGGCGAGAAACAAATACCGATACCAGCGATTGCCCCATGTTTCCCATTTTGGGCACAAGCGCCATCGACTACTACGCAAACATATCCATCGCCATCCGTAATGGTTTGACTAGGATCCCACGGCATATTTAATACTTCGGACGAGGTGGTTGAGGGAAGTAAATTTTTATCAAGAAGTTCCCTCAAACGTTTTAGCTCGTACTTAGTTTCTTTTGTTTCTTTTTACAGGTAGATCGATCGTTAACGACTCCTCGATACCCCAGCATTCGTTTGGACAAATGCCCAGCGCATTCGGTTGGTCATTTAGCTGCTGTTCTACCTCTTTTACGTACTCATCCCATCCTTCGTGAGTATAATGTTCATCAGGATACGTCTTATTGATCCTCACTCTCAACTTTTCGCCTAGACATCTGAACACTCTCTCTATCGAGCCACCTCTCGGTGAAAATGGCGAAATATACGCGCATTTTACTCTCTTTGACTTAATTAATTCTTTCCACTGTTTAGATGTAAACTGTGTACCATTATCAGTAATAATTTTCCTAGGTACGATGTTATAATTTTTCAAAATTTCAAACATCTGATCCATTTTTTCCACGATCGTATTCGCGTTAATATTAGTCACCGGAAATATCCATACTTTCGAAGTAAAGATGTCTTTAACCGCGAATAAATATTTTGTCTCTCCCTTAATGGCAGCTATAGGACCTCAAATATCCACAGATAGAACTTCACCTTTATGGTAAGCTTCTACCTGTGCATACTGTAGCCTACGCTTCGGACCGTAGTTTTTATTAATTTTGCAAACGATACACATATTTGTGTTCATTTTTATAAATTTCAACGCGTTAGGATGGAAATATAGCTGTCTAAAAATTAATTCCAATTTATTCCCACCTACGTGGCCGTAGATATCGTGTAAATAATAAACCACGTCTCTAAATAAATCTTGCGGCAACACTGGTACCTTCGTACCATCGAAATATTTACGCCACAACATTTCATTACCGTTATCTTTCGTCATTTCATATTTTTTACCTACTCGATGCTTAGTCTGTTTTTGTCTTTCGGTTAAAAATTCATCTTTTGGATCTAATTCTTCAAAAATCTTCTGGCAAAAATCATATTTTTTCTGCCAATTTTCTAAATCGCATAATAATTCCAATAAATTTTTCCTAAAATTCTGAATTTTATTCAACTTGATAGGTTCAAGACCAGTATATTGGGTACTATCAGGATCAATAATACTAATATTATTAATCGTTAAACTGTCATCTTGACCTGAACGAACTCTATTAATTTCTGTTTTTGTTAATTTCAGATCGTACACAAGATCATGTCCATTCAGTATCGTTATCCAGTGAGCAGCCTTTCTATGCATTTGCACTAGGTCAGTATACTTCGAAATCAAACTTTTCAAGTCTGATCTCATGTGTACCTTCCTACCATGTAACCACATTTCCAGACGTTTCAGCGAATAAGTCACCGCTAACATGTCTTTATCGGTTATCGTATACCGTTTTTGATAATCTGTTAAATTTTTGTCCAAAAACATAATAATACGCGATTCACCTTCCACTTTTTGATATAAAACAGACGAGATAGAATTTTCTAAACATTTGGTATAAAGCCAAAAATCTAGTCCATCAATGGGCGTAGATAAATCAAAATTTTTACAATATTCGCGTTTTAATTCCAAAAATGACTCGTTTTGCTCTTCCCCCCATACGAATTCAGTATCGTTGTGGGTTAGTTTCATCATCGGAGCTGTAATTTCATTATATTTTGGAATAAACCGCCTATATAGATTTGTTAAACCCATCAACGTTTGAATATCTTTAACCGTTTTCAATTTAAACACACCATCTTTTGTGTCAAGGGCGGAGAGTATTGTGTCGCGCATGTCGCAAGTGCGACATGCGGAATTTTTTGGCGACATGTCGAATGTTTGCTGACATGCCAAAATTGAACAAAAAGGATTATACGCCGGATAAGGAGGTGTTTTGCCCCAGCCCGATTTTTGATCTAATGCCCAGATTGTGCACTCTTGATGAAAAAAAAATCTGAGAAAAAATGTGGCCCCCAACCCTCCCTTGGAGCCTATGGCCATTTTATAGCATCATTTTCAATAATTTTTAATTCCGATGGAAGTGAATGAAATTTTCTGTTCTTTGGCACAAAGTTACATCTCGTAGAGGTCTATTTGCGATAATTTTTTCATTAATTTTGGTGCACTCCTTCATGAGGTTTTGGCTATTTTAAATTTTCAACTGTAAAAAAGACCTAAACAGAAAGTTCGCTAATTTTTGAAAATATCCTAAAAAACGTGTTTTTTTTTGACGTAGATTCACGTCACGTATTCAGTTTGCGACAAAAAAACTGTAAAAAAAGTGTTAGTTTGGCAGGTTCTGAAATTTTTGAGCATTTATGCGCAAAGAAATGCCAATGAAAAAAAACTACGGCGGATTCGTGTTACGCAGGTCAAAAATACCCTGATAAACAACCCTTTCGCGATCATTATTACTTTAAATGTCGAAATCACTTTTTTCCACTGATTTTTGCAAGACAATAAAACTAAATTTTGAGATTTAAAGTAAAATGATTCCGCAAAAAAAAAAAAGGGTGTTTATCGGGTATTTTGACCTGCTGAATCACGAGGGAATAAACGGGATTGGTTTTTTTAATTTTCTCATGTCTTTCCGTTATAAAATGCCTCAAATTTTAAAAAACAACCTGCCAAAAATAACAACCATTTTTCCGGTTTTTTGCAATTTCGTCTTGCGCCACCTCAATCGCAAAACTGAATACGTGACGTGAATCTACGTCAAAAAAACACGTTTTAGGATATTTTCAAAAATTAGTCGAACTTTGCTGTTTAGGTCTTTTTTACAGTTGAAAATTTAAAAATAGCCAAAACCTCATGAAAGGAGACACCAAAATTAATGAAAAAAATTATCGCGGAATAGACCCTCTACGAGATGTAACTTTGTGCCAAAAGAAACAGAAAATTTAATTCACTTCATCGGATATTAAAAATATTAAAAATGATTGCATATCGAAAAATAGCCATAGCTCCGGAAAGGGAGGGGTGTGGGGGGCCAAAATTTTTTCCAGAATTTTTTTTTCATCAAAGGTACACAATCTGGGGGCATGAGATCAAAAATCGGCCTGGGGCCAAAACCGCTAACCCTTTGTAAAAAAAAATTCAAACTTTTTTATTTACATTTTAATTTAAAAAAGAAATATTTTTTAATGATTAAAATTTTGCGACATGCGGAAAAAATCCAAGTCTCCGTCCCTGTTTTGTGTGTTTTTCTTCAAATTGAAGTAATTTCTCGATTTTCTTGTTTTGTTTACCTAATTTTCCGGTCGATAACGTAAACCCTAAATGTTTCGTAGAACTTTTAAATAAATCAGTTTTTTCAGCGTTTAACTTCAAACCAAATTGTCTTATCGATTTTAGAACCTCTAAAATATCCAAAACGTGTTGTCTGAAGCCTTTATTTCTAACTAAAATATCGTCTACATACGCTGTTATCGAATCTTTATCCGGTAAAACATTTGTAATCATTTTAATAAATTCGGCTGACAAAATTTTTAGACCGTAGGGTAGTCTTTCGAATTGATAGACTTGCCCCTCGATCTCAAAACCACAAAATTGTTTAGAATATTTGTCTAAATTTTGATTCCAAAAACCGCTCGTTACATCGAAGCTTGAAAAAAATTCAGCGTCTCCGCATTTAGTCATGATCCTATCTAACGTAGCAGGTTCATTGTAATTATTATGTAATTTTGGATTCAACCATTTAGGATCCAAACAAAGACGTAGCGAACCGTTCGCTTTAATTCTAGCCAAAACATTGTTAATATAAATAGTATCAGATGGAGTTACGATACCATCTCTTAACATATTTTTTAACTCTTTTTTTATTGCAGGCATCATTTTGTTCGATGGCCTGTAATTCGGTCCCCTCCATTCCTCCTCATCGTAGAGATTGAAATGTACCGGCGGTCCCGTATAACATCCTGGCGATTTTGAAAATACATCGGAAAAATCACTCAACAAATTGTAAGCCCAGCTCCAACATTTTTTCGTCACTTTTCCTTGTTTTTCATACGCGTTTAATCCTTCGTATAACTTTTTCAGGAATATCTCAGCCGAATTGTCAGGTTCTGGTACATCGTCCGGTCCATCACCCTTCACGCTGGTATGTTTTCTTATTGTATTATTAATTTCGTTACCGTAGCTTTTCGCTGGTCTAATCGTATTGACTTTTAACAAATCAGAGTACTCTTCTTCCGATAGGTAAGGAAGGTACTCTTTCTCCGTAGCGATCTTCGGTAGGCAATAGCGGACGTTCTTACTACGCAGTCATCTAATTCAGTCTCGATATTACTACCCAATAATAAAAACTGATTAGCATAGGCAACATATAAAATGGTACGTTAATTTCGTACCTACCAAAATTCATATCGACGAAGAATAGGCAATGTAACGTTTCCACGATTTGATCGTCAGCTAACTTTACCTCAATTAATTTATTCAATTTTTTGAATTTACATTTTTTGGGATAGTCTTTGAACAATGATCTCGCAGTTTCGTAAGCCATGATGTTGGGTTGAGCACCCGTGTCGAGTTGAGTAGGGAAAACTTTTCCACCTATTTTCGTCGGCACCACACAAGTAACTCCGGCATCGTGTCCAAAACGATGAACGCCATTTTCCTGAACGATTACATCAGGTCTGGGCGTCTATGGAATTCAACGTCTGAACCGATGACGCAGCCATGTCTTGCGTAGGCTTCTAGATAGAAAGTAACTCGCTCTTCTCTCCAGTAATACTCTCTAACTTCTCAGCTACCGCAATCAGCTCTGATTTTAAGTCATTATTTTCTTTCATAACCTCAATGTCCCTTCTAATATCCTCAGGAATGACCGAGTCATCCTTTAGTTTAGATTCAGAAATCTTAACCGAACGATCAATTCTACCAACTACGTTGCCCTCCTTATCTTTTATTTCCTCCGAAGAACGCGCGGAATGAGAAATAGTCACCCTCTCAGGCTCAGCTGGATTCGTACTTTTCGGTTTCACCGAATTCATAAATTTAAAAGTTTCCGTTTTGACGTCTTCGAAGACAAATTTTGATGGGAACCAACGCTTAAAATACTTATTATAATAAAACTTTGACCTATCATATTTTACAAAATAATTCTTGTCGTGTTTATAAAATAATTGACCGGTTCGTCTCGATTTTTCTGTTTCAGCAAACAACATCGATGGTGCTGCCGAAAAATGGACATTACCTAACTTTTCCAGGCTGTAGAACGCACATTTGTACGCCCACATCCTGCTCAACGTTACAGCGAAATTTTTCCTACGTGGTTTCACGATAGGAAATAGAACAACGATATCGGTCCCACCCTTCGCTATGAGTAGGGGAACGATTTTTTTCATCATAGAGAATACATACTTATTAGGGAAGTTTCCTACGTTCATTTCCCTCTGCCCCATCGACAACAATACTTTTGTAGACTTTAATTTTACAGATACGAGCGCCTCATACAGACTGTGAAGAGATAGATTCTCCTTCAGGTATGGAGTCGTATCCAGCCCAGCCGGATTCGAAGATGGATTGTGTCTCGCAAGATAATAGGCAATCGAGTCGCCTATTATCTGCCTATCTCCAGCCGTATAATGAGCTACTCTCTTTTTTGAGCCTATTGGCTCGTACCTGATACCTCTGCGTTTTTTGGAACCGCAGAGATACTGTTTACCATTACCGGAGTACTGTTCGATTGATTCGCCGTGCTAGGTCCAGCGTTATTATTCGCCTGACCATTACCAGCATTGTTATTGTTACTATTATTAAAATTACGATTACTGAATGTTCGATTATCATAATTCCTATTTCCTCGATATCCTTGATTGTCATTATTAGAACGTCTAAAATTACCCCCACCATTTTGGTTGTAATTATTCCTATTACCGTTATTATTCCCGAATGAATTTCCAGATCCAGAGTTCCCAAAATTTCTACTGTTTCCCTCGTTAGGAGCGAAACTTTTCCTAAATCTATTCTTATAATTATCGTTTCTGTTTGTGTTTTCTCGCAATTCGTTGTTATTAGTATTTGAATTGCCTGACGAACGTATGTCTTGCGATTGCCTGTTCTGTTGGTTGTTCGAATTTTGGCCGCCTTGGTTCGTTTGACCAGTGTTGCCAGCATTCGAATTCCCAAAAGTACTTGCATTATTCGACCAGGACTTTCGTAACGAATTCTTATTTGCATTTTTACTAAACACGTCTAATTTATCCTCTTCACAATTTTTCATAACCCTACTCGCTTCGTCCAAAAATTCATACGGGGATTCAAATTTGTGCCAGTTAATTCTATTCAACCACCATTCGGGGAATTTCAAAATTAACTTATTAATAACGTCTTTTACTTCTTTGTTAGCCATGTCTTCGATCGTCGTAGGCCATAGCTCTAATTCTAACATTAATTCTTTCGCAGACTTGCATTTTTGCGACATTTCCATGTTACAAAAATACTCCCACGCTTCATTCTTCTTAGCTCTACTCCAAAATTCTTCTAAGTGTACGGTCCAGTTTTAAGAAGGGAGAGAGAAGAAAGAGGGTAATTCCGTAATTGTTTTCAAGGGACATCGGAAATCGCATCGAGGATATGAGTATAATGTAAAAAAAAGAAAGCAGGTAGAGGTATTACGAGACCACGACTACAGCGAAAAGGTGGTATTTTTTTGGAAAAGGAATGCGGCGTGTATTCACTGTTACTCTTAGCGGGTGGCTAGTTGTTAGACGTTTCCCTCTCAAAGTTTTTTTGTACTCATACATTTAGGTGCAATTCCAGATTGTGAAGTAGGTAAACTAATTAGTAAAGTAAGGTTATCCCAACTCAGAATAATTAAGGTCAATTGGGGTAATTGTAAATTTTTCGGAAAATTGAACCGATCTTGTGATACTCTTTTTCGTTTTACTCTGTAAGTAAGAAAGCAAAGTGATTGAAATTTTTTCCATGTATCAATGAATGTATGAGGAGTAATATGGCGGTTTGTTTTCATCGATTCGATTATTCATTCCGAAATTATGGACTTCGTTTACAATTGGACAAGAATATTTACATTTACCCCACAATAATGGGGTAAATGTAAATGCATACATTGTACCCCATAAAAAACGTATCTCTCGGTTTTTTTTTTGCATAATTTGGAAAAAATTATACAGATTAAATATTTAAACGTGTGGAAAAACTAACTTGTGAAAAAAAATCAAAAAAAAATCAAAACCAAAAAAAATGATATTTCGTGTTTAAATTTGTGAATCCCATTTAAATAACACGTGTTTACAATTACCCCACACCTGAAAAATTTGATGGGTATTTGTGAATTCTGCAGAAAATTAATTTCTCAGCTTCAAAAATCATAAGAATTGAATTTCATCATTTTTGAATGTCCGTAGAACTAAATTAATGCATCAAACACCAACTTTTTTACTTTTTTCTATTTTTTCTCGAATTTTGGAGATTACGTAGATGGTGTGAAAACCGAAATTTGATATCATGTTTTTTTCATAGCAAAATTTTTCATGGAAGACCAATTATTCAAAGTTTTTATTTTTGGCAACTCCAGCTCGCTAGATGAATTTAAGTATTTACAGCATGACTTGTTTACAATTACCCCATGTTTACAATTACCCCAAATGGCCTTACTTATGAATCCAATTCAAAATAAAAATAAATCAAAAGTATATCCATAAAAGAACCCTAAGTACATTCAAAATTTCAGGCGCCCAGGTCAATTTCTCGAATTTTGGCAAAGCTTTGAAGTCTTAAAACCAGGGGCGCCCACGTACGTGTTGCGCGTATGCGGCCGCATACGGGGCCCCTCGAACCTTGCATACATGGGGCCCCTTCATACCTGCTGGGGGCCCCTTGTAGGGCCCCTCTATACTAGCTGGGGACCCCATGTGAGGCCCTATGTGAAGCCCTCTATACTAAGGTGGGGGCATATGGGGCCCCTCTATACTATTTGAGGCCCCCTGCATACATTTTTAAATCAATAAATATGTACAATTTAATTCCCATGCGAGTTTAAATAGGTTGATGAAAAAATAAGAGAAGTTAACAATTTGATCTTTCATCACATCACGTATAAATCACCTTGTAAACTCGTATCACTATAGGTATAGTGAAAGAACTCGAAGATTATTAACTCACACAACCAGAGACGAAATAATAGGGGTGTGGGGATGGTTCATCCCCACTCGTAATTTTTCCAAAATGTCAGTAAAGTTTGTAGCAAACGGGAATAGAAAAGCATAAAATAAGAAAAAAAAACATGAAATTTTGTAAAAAAAAAAAAAACCTTCTTAAAGCAGACAATTTTTATTTCAATGTAATGGAATTTTTTCAAACAACAAACTATTAAAAAACGAATTATTTTCTAAAAATTATCAAATTTTTAAACCTTGGCCCTCGCTACGCTAGGGCAGATGAAACTTACAGTACATAGGTATATAAAAGATAGGAGTTGAAAATTTCGCCTTCCTTTCAAGATTAAAATATTGATAAGAATTGAAAAAATTTCAGCTTTTAGCTGTTTTTTTTTCAAAAAATTTTGCCCTCGCTTCGCTCGGGCTCAATAAATGGCTACAATTCATTCTCGAAATAGTCGTATAAACCCTCTCGCCTTTCATCTCAGACAATTGATTATTTCAAAGCCGAAAAATTTGTCCTTCTCATTCATCAAAGAACTTGGTGACGAATGTAATCGTAATTTTCAAAACATTTTTCGAATTCTTTGGAAAAGGAGTCAAGGTGCCCTTCTAAAAACCTGGAAAGGTCAGGAAGTTTTTTGGGAAATTT